>JBBIGC010000001.1:47498019-47514163 GCA_037576955.1 Lepidarchus adonis
TGTTTATCAGTACATTGCAGAAAATAATGAACTTTATCACAATATGCTAATTTTTTGAGAAGGACCTGTATATGAATTGTAATAAAATCTATAATACATTGTATATTGTTTGCTTATTGTAGCTGCCATTAATATATGAGCTACTTTATGTTGTTTTCCAATCAGCTCTAGGATGTTTCAGATTTGTTACAGAATTAGAAGCATAAATATTTTTTCTTTACATGCTGTCAGTTTGAAACACAAACTCAAGACATTATACAGGACACTAGATAAACACAGTTCACAAATATATCTCCTTATCACCATTTTAATAAGCTAGGAGTTGTGCTTTGAAATACAATAAATAACTTTGGTAAAAATGTTAAATATTTGAGAGAGCACAGATGAAGAAATTATTTCCGCATTCCTAAAATACTGAACAACTTGCAAACCAGGGCCTAATATGCAATTTATAAGCTGATGTTAAAAGACACAGAATAAAACATTTGTAATAACATAATGAGGTACACACTGTACTATATCAAACTATATGCAAACACTGACTCACTGAAACGTTCATTCACTAGTATCTTTTGATACATTGAAATGTCATGTATTATTACAAAATTGTGTTAAAAGTGATATAGCTCATGAATGTAGAGCAATTTCAACCTTGTAGATGTAAACCCATATTAGCATAGGTTTCTTAAATGTATATGTCTACTGCTTTTCATCGTCTTACACCCTGAAAAGTCATAAGTCAGTTTCTCAGGCCAAGATTTTTTTGAAATTATATATATATATATATATATATATATATATATATACACACACACACACAAGGAAGACACAAAACAAAACCCACCTCTGATCTGAGGGCCCAGTACGTATCTGTCCCAAACTGAACGTCTCTAAATGCAGTGAGGTAGTCATAACTGATGACAGCTGTCTAAAAGCAAAAGTTAATTTGACAAATTGACAAAAGAAATTGACACGTTATAATATTTCTACTAGAAATGATATATCATTTTGTAATCTGAATGTTCACAGTGAAAAATTACAAATATGGCAATGAAAGGGACAAATAATTTACCGTGGCAGCAGCTCTGCCAAATCTGATGATGCTGAGGTCATTAAGGTCAATTTTCTGGTTGTGCAGGTAGAACCCAGTTGAGGCAAAGACTGCGGCAGCAACGGAGGAGACTTTCAGCAATCGTCCAGCCATGTGAGGCACTGAAAGTAAAACATTTTATAATATATACATACATAGTTTAGCAATAAGCAACAATAACATTAGCAACACTTGTCACAACAACAATCAGACAAAAATGCAGTGATAATGCTTGATAAGAATGGCTGTTCTTTTCCCCACAATATTATCTGTCTCATGCTGCATCCTTCATGTTTTTGAAGATGAAACAAAAGCAAAAACGAAAACAAAAAAATAGCTGTTCCTTTATAACAGCAGCCACAAACCTGAGGTTAAAGAAATCGCCTACAACGATGTTTATCGTGCATTTAGCATGGGACATTATATTTGAAGATGTATGGGACAAACACAACAGACAGTTTGTCTATAATAAGAGCTATTTTCCAGCAGCAGAAGGTAAACAAGTCATTCCAGACACGACTCATCCCAACCTAATTATACAAGCAGCTTCGTAACAGACACTCGAACGCGTTAAACTGCCTAAGTACTGTGTTTTAGTTCGAGGAGCCTTACTTAGTTAAAGCAGATATTTATTTTAGTTCATTTAAGCCGCGTTCGCTTTATTTACCTTCTACACACACGCTGTCATTCAGTCACCGGCTTCGGTTCATGATCTCTGACCTCTCGCCTGTGTTCGGCGCAAAGTATTCTGGTCCTTGTAGTCTTTGCTACCTCCTCAGTATTGTAGCGTCGTACCTTGTAAATAGTTATTTCCATTTCTTTTTTTTAAGTTGGTAAATGATTATACTTTCCATTGTAATTATTGAAAATTTTAATATTAAGAAGCAAAATTAAAATATATAATTAAGTTATATATATTTCATATTTCATCTAATTACTAGGCAGTTGCAGATCATTTTTGTTAGGCTTTAGTTGTCTGAAGAAATGTCAGACTTTTTGTGTATTTTAATCATCATGGTCTAAGCAAATAAAAGTAATTTATCAAAACTGCCACTACAACAAACATCAGATCTACACACAAAAACAGTGATTTTGCATAGTAAACAAGATGTCTAAACAAAATTGACGTTGCTGCAGCCCATGATTGCTATCACCATTCTAATCATATCAATCTGATTTTATACATAATGCACCAAAAACTCCATAATAGGCTCACTTCAATGATTGGGATTAGTCAAATTCGGTTAATTAGATTTTTTTTAGAGAGGTTTGACGAGACGTCTAATGTTTACAGGAATTCACTGGCTCGGATTTCTTTACAATGGTGGAGATGGAAAACAAGGCTCCAGGCAAATAATGACAATTTTTACAGTGGTCTGCATTTCTCCTTATTGAAGAAACACTATTGACCAAAACCTTCAAAACAATGCGTCAGACACCAAGCACCAAATTATAACCATTTAAAAAGCTTTCTGTCAAGTAACATATAACCAGTGTGAAAAATGTTTCCCCCGTCTTATCCTCTAGATCATGGGTGTCGAACTCCAGTCCCGGAAGCCAGTGTCCTGCAGTTTAAGCATTTCCCTGTTCAGACACACCTGGTTGTGTGTCTGTTACTTGTTAATTGCCAGAATGAGTGTGTTTGAGGAGGGAAAATACCAAACAGTGCTGGATACCGGCCTCCAGGACCTGATTTTGACACCGCTGCTCTACATCATTGCATGTTTCTAATAGTTTCATGTGTACATTTTATCTACTGACGTAGAAACTTGGAAAAATGGCACATGCACTAGCGTGACTAGTGACTAGCCAATGTTATATATAACTTACTTGACAGAAGCATATAACCTCTCTATTTTAATCACACAGATCTTGCAATCTCAGTTCCTTACTTGCAATTAACAATACATAATTAGTACGTCATTCTCGAAAACAGTAATATATATAACGTATTGTGCAAGCATTTAAAGCCGGTGCATTTCTGTCACAATGAATTAATTGAAGTGTTATAGAAGATACAAACCATGCAGTGAAAGAAGCAAAAATCTGCCATTCACAGTATATTTATTATACAGTTATGGAGAAGTATATTTTCACATATTACTAAACACTTACACATATATTACATAACAATACTGAACAAAAAAGGCTCCTCAGCTTTCTTCTGCTTCTTTGTTTGCTCTTCTGCCCATAAATGGTTTTCTGTTTCTTTGTACCTGGAGCTACATTTGGGGGAAATAAGAAATGTTAGTATATTTAATGTTTCTACAAAATTAAAATGTAGATATTGTACTAGTATGTTTATACAACTGACTTAATAACACAGAACAATTCCCAACCTACACATGAAGAATCCAAAGAAAATAGTTCTGCTCTTTGAGTTTTATTCCCCAAAACATCACATTTAATTGTAAAGATCTACAAATCGTCTCCATATCAACATATTTTCTGCAGATTCTTAAATAGATAAAGAAAAACACAAATCTAAAAAATGATTTAATGTAATGTGCATGGCAAACGTCTGGTCATTCTTGTTCGGCTCTGCACATAAGCCTGGTAGAATTTTAAACCATTCCTCTGAAAAAAAAAAGGCTCGACTCTGGCTTGTTGAGTTTCCACAGAAACTGTTTACTTCACATCCTTCCACAACTTTTCCATTGGGTTAAAGCAAGGACTCAAAATGAAATAGCAATTATTAATTGGCTATTTTAAAACAAACATTTTTCTTTAACCATTCTTTATCAGAATGACTTATGTGCTTATGGTTGCTGTCTTGTTGCATGACTTGTAACTATGGTACTTCCACCATTTGTTTTTATAATGGAATGGAATGCTTCCTTTTCTTTAAGCATTGAACTTCTTATTTCAACCAAAATGTTCTATTTCTCATCCAATCTTAAAACATTTTTACAATACCGTTCTGGCTTGTCCACATGATCTTTAACCATCTGTAATTGGGCAGAAGTTTTCTTTTTGGAGAGCACCGGGTTTCTGCTTTCAACCCTGCCATGCAGACCCTTGTTGCTCAGTGTTTTTTTATGGTGGACATTAGCCAATGTGCAAGAAGCCTTTAGTCACTAAAAGTTATCCTGGTTTTCTTTGTGATCTTGCACATACTTTAACTTCTTCCAGTGGAGATACCCTAAACCAGGAGTGCCCAAAGTCGGTCCTGGAGGGCCGAGGTCCTGCACAGTTTGGCTGTTCCCTTCCTCAAACACACTCCAATGGCAATTAACAAGTGAGTCTTACCAGCTGTGCTTAAATCAGGGAAATCACCAAACTGTGCTGTAAACATACTGTATTATCCACAAGTAACTTGCTCTTCCTCCAGTAACTTTATTGTAGCTAAATTACAAAAATGTTTTACTTTTTTACCCTTGTGATACCCTTGAGCAAAGCAGCTACTTCCCAACTGTTACTAGGTCACGGCTACATTGGTTGCCACTGTTCCAGGTGCATGTGTGCTCACTGCCTCAGATGGGTAAAATGTAGAAAATGAATTCCCCTCAGGGGGAATAAGGAGTATAATAGGAGGAGTATAATAAATGAAATAAATATACCCCTCAGGAGTGTAATAAATCAAATAAAACATTTCCTATAAGAGCAAATCTAAAGTACCATTTTATAGCTCATGTTGTACCACTGAATATTTATACTGTTTTTACCTTGGTGGAATAGAATTTATCTGAACAAAGGTAAGAAATGCTTATTTAACATGTTTACAGCCAGCATAGTCTGTGATCCAGACATATTCCTCACCTTGGTCCCCTCAATCACGTGAGGATCCTTCTGAAGAGCATTTTGCAGTCCTTCCTCAGAGGAAAAGACAACCCAGGAGAAGCCCCTATGAAACCCTGTCTCTTTGTCCTTTGAAGCAAATAAAAAATGCATGAATATACACAAGCAGCATATGGACACAAACAAGCATCAAGTGAACACAGAACTAGCACTAAATAAAAAAAGGGATTTTCCAAATTCACCTCTACATAGATACAGGGGATCCTCGAGTTACAGTGCACTTTACATACAAGGATTCACTAGCTCCCTAAAAGGATAAATAAAAAGTTACACAGTTTGTGCTCCAAGTTGTTATGGGATGTGATGTGTTTCATGGGGAAAAAGGCATTGTGGACTATGTAGTTTCTGGTGTAGAAAAATAGGTGGGTAATACGGGCAGAAAGAGAGTTGCTTTCTGGGACTAGCGGTGAGAGCGCGAGTTGGCTGCACCTATACGGGAGTACAACACAGTTGAACACCTACTAAATGCTTTATGGTAATATGGTGAGAGACTGGTGTTCACTATATGCGCGAGTTCCAATTTACATCGCACTCGGATGAATGGACCCTGATGTAACTCGAGGACCCCTGTATTAAAAGAAGCACAGCATTTGAGACAAACACAAGCTTCCCAATGTGAGCCATGCTCTGTACATGTGTCCCCATCCCCAAGAAACCAGATTACTCATTAAAGAGTAGAATCAGGTAAATTTAATGAGGAAAATAGCAAGAACGTGCATAGTATGGAGTCCATAGGAATAGGAGTCTCTAAACCAGAGTTGCACTCATCTCCAGTCCGGGGGGGCCAGTGTCCATCTCAGTTTGGTAATTTCCCTGTTTTAACAGACCTAGATCAACTCATTTGTTAAATGACAGGTTTAGTGGGTGTCTATGTGCTGCGGATGTGACCACACCGACCCTCCACGACAGGAGCTGTGCATCCCTGCTGTAAGCAGCCACATAAAACAAGACTGACAGAAACACTCACAAAAGGCAGGAGGCATTTCTTCACATGGCCAAACTGTCCGAAATACTCCCTCACTTCCTCTGGAAATGACATAAGACATAACAGTTTGCACAAATATGTCCATTTCAACACCTAATCAGAGCCAATCCCAACTAACGTGACACAAGTCAGTTAGCAGGCTTGCTAAAGCAGGAGCATTAGCGATAACTGAGCGACCCACAGCCATAATATATAGCTACAGTGGCAGTGAATCTCTATTTAAAAGTCACATTATCACCCACACATTTTATTAACTTACTTGAAGCGACAGTCCATGGAATTTTTGAGACAAAAACCTCCAACACCTTCTTGCCGGGTGCAGCCATATTGCGTCCTTGGTGAGAGCCGTGACCTCTGACGTCATACGGCGCCGGAAAACGTTTAAAGGGTAGCGATTTAATAACAGCGAAATAAAAACTAAATGCCTTAAACCTAACATTCCCTGTTCAATTCAACGGTTTATATTATATATATAAGTAACTCGCCTGTTTTGTAATTGATAAAATTGTGTCTTTTTCTCCCCTACTATTTTGAGGTGAGGGGTCAGAGGTGAGGTAAGGGATGGTAGGGAAGATGGCAGCCTCCGTAGTGGAGCATGGTGAAGACACATTTAGGAAATTGTTCAGGTTTTACAAGCGCAGAAGTCCTCCTCCAGACTTCAGCCAGGTCATCGATTTCTCCAAAAGTATTGAAAATGCTCGGGTGGGTCCCAAAGCATTTATACTTGTAATTGTTGTGCGTGTAGCTTTAGCTTTAGCTTAATCTTATTTTACTGTGATCCTACAAGTATCCCGCAGTAAATTGTCATTTTTTTACTGAAAGGGTACAAGACAGTATTGCAAACACAATATGGAAGCAAGTAATATTAATCTTATAGCATGTCCTGGTGTTGTGTCGTAGACATTTTTAATGCAACGTGATGAAACATAAAATAAAAGAACACACTTAAAGGTTCAATATAGGGTATTTGTTGTTGTTGGTTTTTTTTTCAGTTGGTGAAATGTACTCAGGAAATGTAACTTTCCTGAGACTGTTCAAACATAAATAAAGGATTTTTAAAGAAGATTACAATTTACAATAAATTAATACAAATACATTTTTTTTTTTTACAAATATAGAAAATGGATTTAAAAAAAAAAGAAATAATGTAGTGTAATAATTGTAAAATGTTAACTGCACAGTGTACTAATAGACATTATTAAAAGTGCATAGTGACATTGGTGAGTGGTAAAAAGTGTAGGAATATGTGATTGTTTGAATGGGTTATAAGGACAGGTTAGGGACAGAGGTGGAGAGCCCTGGTTAGGGGTTACTGTTGACAGACAAAAGTTGTGGTGGTGTGTCATGATTCAGGAGTCTTATATCCTGAGGTCAGTAACTCCTCCATATGTTTTGACCATATGACACCTGAAGTATTTGCCTGAGTTCAACGGGTGGCACAGACAGTTACTGGGGTGATTTGAGTCCCTGACGATCCTAGACGCTCTGGTCCTGTATCTCCTGGTGTAGATGACCTGTAGTGGTGGTAGAGCTGATTGTCTGGTGGAGGATTTTTTTATTGCAGGCACAGTTATTCTGAGCTGTTCCTGGACTTTTAGCATTGTTCCAGCTTAAGTAAGCTGTCAGTGCTGATTCACTTGTTTCCATTGTGAAAACTCTTTTAGGAACGTTATACTGATTAGTTGTTGGTAAATAAATGTTACTGAAGTTTCTGGCATTAATAATATATTTCTATTATTGTTTCTAGCAATGCAATGATACAGCATTTGTAAAGATGTGCTGGTATTAGATGGCAGATGAAGCCTTCATTAAATAAAAAAAAAAAAACTAGATTAGCATGATCAATAAACAGCAGTAATTCCTGCAAAGTTACAAATGAATTCTGATGTTTGCGCTATCCCAGTGTCACCTGAACATTCTACACTTCCAGAATGTAATAAATGCATCATCAAATATCAGTTTGAAATATTTCTCAAATCTCAATATCTGTCTATAATTATGTTTATACTACTATGAATCCACATGTCCATCCTAAATTGCCAAATTTAGTGAGACATGTGTCTCACACACACACAGTACCTCAATAAACCCATGAGTCACAGCATTAAACTACCTGACAATTTTTTGTATAGGTCCCTCCTGTGCTACCAGAACAGTTCTGTCCGATCAATAAATACTTCCTTGTACCATATCTTCCCCAGAACATGCAACTGCCTGTCAACATGATTCAAAAGAAACAGTTGTTCGTCAGACCAGACCACCTCCTTCCATTGCTCTGTATTTCAGTTCTGATGCTCACATGCTTATTGTAGACACTTTCAGTAGTGCACAAATTCAGTCTTTGGCAGCCTAATAGACAGAAAGCTACAATGTACTGTGTCTTCTGACATCTTTTTTTACAGCCACTGCATACCAGAAATGCACCACAAGACCTGATGTTTTGAAGATGTCCTGACATACATTTACATTTATATTTATTAATTTGGCTGATACTTTTGTCCAAAGCGACTTCCAGGTACATGGACAATCAAGCATTAGTTCAGACATGATGACACTGATGTGAGAGTTACAAATAAGTTTAATACATTCCTATTAGTCATAAAATACAGTGCAAGTGCTACAACATTACTATCAGAGAGTGTATTACAAACGGCAAGTGCTACAACATGAACTATTACTATCTAGTAGTCCTAAAAGGTCCAGATCATTCCTCTTTGTCATTAAGTCTAGTACATTACATATAGAGGGAAGATTTTACAACATAAGTTATAATTATCATTACATAATTATCAAAGATAATTACGTTATGTAGTCTAGTCATGTAGTCATCACAATCTGGCCCATGTTAAAGCAGCTCAGATCCTTGTGTTTGCCTAGTTTCCTGCTTCCAACACACCAGCTTCAAGACATGACTGCCTCATATATGCCCCCAAACCTCCCAATTGTCAAGATAATCCTTGTTCATCTGTTCAAAGTGCATATTGTTTCTGTCACATCTGATATTCTGGCCTGAAATAAAGATCTGCTTTGCAGGTTTTTGCAACTGAGCTGGACCATGGCAAACTTAGCGAGGAAGCTGCATGCAGGGCAGGACTTCAGCCTGTTAAAGACTGGAGAGCTTTTGGCCTTCAAGGATATCCAGGTCTGGTGTTTATATCAGTTTTAAGATTTGGCATTAGTATAGCCAGTACTGGATTTTATGTAGTTGGGGAAGGAGCTACTTAATTCTCAGCTCTTACGTGTAACAAATATCTTTGTATCCTGATACAATGGCAATACAATTTGTTAATGTTTTATCTGACATCAGCAATTTATTAATTATCTCTTCTGACTCCTGAGTTTGTAATAGTGGTTGGTACAGTTTAATGTGTTTTCTTGTCTTTCTCAAATGCAGGATTCATATTCATATCCAACCCCTTCCTACCAGGCTCACAGCAGTACTGGGTAAGGCAGTGCCTGAAGACATACCCGCAGAAACCCAACATATGTAACCTAGACATGCATATGTCACCTACTGAGACTGAGAACATCTGGGAGAAAAGTGTGGACAGCATTCGGTAAGTGAACTTTCTTAATTAGACATTAAATTATATGAACAATATATGAACATATTATTTACTGTGTATATCACTGATTGTTCTGATGAAACAAAACAAAAAAGGTCAGTCTCTTAAATATCAGACATTCACGTTCTAAGACTTGCTTAAGTTTTTGCTGATTCTGACAGGTACCATAAAGTTTTGGTTTTACTGCATCATATTTTTTTATTTTTACTGACAGTAACATTTTAAGCTATTAATTTCAGAACTAAAAGAGTTTTGCTCCTGATTTTCTTTTTTATATTGTGTCTGGTGCATCACATTGCAGAGTCTAGCAGTAGTCAGCAAGCACTGACGGATTCCAGTTGCCGTGGTATTGTTTCTCCTTCGTAGCAATGTCCTGGTGAAACCTTTCACTGTGTTTGTCACTGACACCGAGATTTGTGGGGACGAAATCCAAGTGTGAGTGGAGGAAATAAACCTTGAGTGACATGTTGCACTTCATTGTCTTGTTTGCTTTGAAAAGTTAAAATGTAGTTTGGGGCTCTGTAATTACCCAGAAAACTGTCAATGTCTTTGAAAACTTTTCAGTAATTTTTTTCTGGCCCAACTAACAGAGCTTCAAACTGCTTGTCCCTCATAACATGTCTGATCTGGGGCACAACAAAAATGCCCTCTTTGATTTGGGCATCAGTTATTCCTGGGAACATCTGTCTTAAATAACGAAAACCTTCACCAGCCACATCATCGAGTGAGTCACATGCCACTTGTTTCTGTCCTGGAACTCACTTTTTATGTAGAAAAAAGTGCGGCTTTTTGGCTTGGCTGTCCCATTCGAGATGAAGCAACAGTACTTTGTAGCCAAGCTGCAGTTTTAGTAACAGAGTAACAAATTTAAGATCTCCACAGATATTCCAGTTGTACCTGGTATACTGGACATACTTCAGTAACAGTTCCATATTCTCAAACGTTTTTTCCATGTGCTGCATAGTCAACAGATACTGAAGGATAAACTTTGCCATTATGTAGCGGAACAGCTTTCAGACTTAACTTTGACAAATCAATGAAGAGACGCCACTCTAATGGGTTGTGATCACACCAATCCTTCAGTGTCACAACAGAAATAGAGACTGTCAAAAAAAATTGGTTATTTTATTATGTCTGTCTCAAAACACAGAAATGTTCGTACCTGGTGTCAGCAAACATCATTCCTGCAGTCTTAAACCCAGACCAAATTGTTTTAAGGCATACACTTCCCTGTGTAATGTCCATAAAAGTTCTGGCTTTCAGTTAATGTATGAAAGGGCCTTAAAATAGTTTAAATCAGTATTGTGTCCTCAATGTCCTTGATCCAGTCATGGAAAATGGGTGTATAAATAAAACCCATCCTAAGCTGACTGACTGTATAATCTTTTGTTCAGGAAAAAGGGGAAGAGGGAGCCGAGGACGCTCCTGGAGAAACTTCGTTGGGTGACTTTGGGTTACCACTACAACTGGGACACTAAGGTACAACTGCCAGATATCATTTTATGACTGACATTTGTCCCAAATTTTGCTTCTCTAAAACAGCTGTCCTTGACGCTAAAGACATTGAGCTGTATCAAAGTGAGCTGGCTCTTGGGAATCCTGACTTTTACTTGAATTTAGCCAAAAAAAAACTTAAAGTCAAAAACACTTAATATTAATCCTGCATTATGTTTATGTGTTTGTTAATATGTTTTCCCTCCCCCTGGGGGAACTGTGCAGTATATTGAAGTTAGCCTCCCTCAGTGAGAATGCACTTTGTCCTGGGTCTTATTACAGCTGTTTCCTCCTTTTAGGACGTTTCATCTCTAATTTTGCAGACCTGATGCCTGCCTGTCTCGTTTATATGCTAATTACATAAAAGTGTTTAGTCTTCTGTCCTATTAAATCAGTCAGGAGATGCACACAGGATTCATTAACCTGATCACTGTTTGACACTGCCAAATGTCTGACAACAACCTGTGAATTTTAAGCAGGGTCTCTCACACTCCTCCTCTCCATTTGAGTGCAGGTGAAAGCTGAGCCGCCAGGTCTGTTAGGATCTCAGGCCTGTCTGGCAAATTTAACTGTATGAAAGACACGGCTCATATGATTATCTGCTGATTACACTTTTACGCCTCATCGCTGACACCAGGATCTGGTATAAAAGCCAGCAAGCAAAAGGCACAAACCAGAACAGCAATCCCCTTGTCTTTTATTAGATATGTAAATCATTCGCCTCTTCATATTGCTGACAATTGCAAGAGGAATTAGCATTTGTATCCGAGATCTGTGGTACTATATATTTTTTTCTGCACTAATCAATATAAGAAACTTGCTGTTTATTTGTTTTATATATATATAAATATATATATATATATATGTATATATATATATATATTTCCATTCTCTTCCAGACATACTCTGCAGACGACTACAGCCTCTTCCCACCAGACCTTCACTCTCTCTCCCAAAAAGTTGCTGCAGCCTGTGGTTTCTCTGGCTTTAACCCAGAGGCAGCCATTCTTAACTACTACCGCTCGGATTCATCTCTTGGGATCCATGTTGATGAGTCTGAACTTGATCATACTTGGCCTCTTCTGTCTTTCAGGTGAGGAATTTCAATATATCTTTATATATATTTGAATATCAATGTTGTTTTGGTACAAAAATGTTATTATGAAATACTTTTATGGAAAGTGAAAGTGACAATTTGTCATTGTGATCAATCACACACAATGTGCGCCACACAAAATGTGATCAATGTATAAAAGGTATAAAATTTACTGGAGCTGTAAGACTATTGTTAGTGATTAGTGATTCGTGATTTCCGATCATTGTGAATACACCACTGCACACAGTCACCACAACGAAATTTGTCCTCTGCATTTAACCCATCACACGTGCACACGTGGAGCGGCGGGCAGCTATCAACAGCGCCCGGGGAGCAGTGAAGTGGGGACGGTACCTTGCTCAAGGGTTTCTCAGTGGTGCCCGGGCTGGGACTTGAACCTGCGACCTTCAGACCTTAGGGGCAAAGTCCTAACCACCAGGCCACCACTGAGAATGTTTGAGATGTATGTCACTGCTAAGAGGTTAAATATTTTTGGGCTCTCCAAAAGTCCAAGTTTTCTGTGGAAAATATTCAAATTATTGATGTGTTTTGTTTTCTAACTATGAGATTCATATGAGAAAACTCTCTTTCTTTACTTTATCAGCTGTATTAGCTTCAAATATTAAGGGCAAAATTAAAGAACCCAACTTCAGATACGCATCGTGGCTGATGGAATCACCATTTACAATACTATATTCTAGAGCAGGAGTGTTCAACTCCTCTCCTGCTGAGTATAGATCTAACACACCTGACCCAGGCAATTAAACCCTTTAGGGGTGTCTGTATGTGTCAGCCAAGGTTATTCACATCACTGAGCTCTTCAACGTTATAGGTAAAGTCTTGTTTTTTGTATCTGCTTATGCTTATAACTACTATGGTTTGATCCAGCTTTGGCCAGACAGCAGTCTTCCTCCTGGGCGGCAGTAAGCGGCAAGAGCCTCCAACGGCCATGTTCATGCGCAGCGGTGACATCATGATAATGTCTGGCTCTAGTAGACTGCTGTACCATGCCGTGCCTTGCATCATACCAGCTCCTGCTGCAGATCCCCTGCCAACCTGCCTGGGCCAGCGTCTGGAGAAGGAACTGGTGAGAGATTATCTTATCCAGGACGTGTCTATAGAAGACTGGGAGGTGTGCTCCAGATACCTCCTGACATCACGGGTCAATATGACTGTCCGACAGGTTCTAGGATCGGGTCAGTCTTTCCCACCAACGCTGCCACCTGTAGGAGCTGAGGCTGAATCCAGAAGTGGCAATGAGACAGAGGAACTAGTTCAAAACGTGAAGAAGAGAAAGAATGAAACAGGCTATGAACTTGATTCTTGACATTCATTTCTGATTCACTTTTGGACTTTTGTTAAGCCTAGATCTCAATGACCCTGCATTTTAATGTTGCCCTTGCAGGTGCTTTGTTCCGTTCCAGAGTAAGAACTGGCATGCCTGAACCAGTGTGTGAGCAAGAGCATGATAGTGGAGAAGAACATTCTGAAATCATGTGATTGTAGAAAAACACTAGTGTCAATGGGGAGAGCATTCTAGAACAACATGAGTGATGGAGAACATTATAGAACATAATGAACAGATGTTCCATACCTAGTACAGTGCACAACATCTGGTTTTGTGACTGTGCTCTGGACTTTCGGAATGTCGATTGGAAAAGCACCATGAGTTCCTTGAGCTCCTGTTATTTATCCGAATTTATGAATAAAATCTGTATATATGTGAAATTTTTTTAAATACATTTTATGATGTTTTCATAAATGCAGAAGCCATGGTCAGGAGCTGTCCATCTTCTTGTCCAGTCAGGTTGACAGAAAACACGAGACGACTTCTTATTCTGTCATGTTCAGCTCCCCCTGCGATGGCATCCACTTCATAAAGCAGCAGTGACCTTCACCCAGCCTGTCGGCAGATGTGCCAATGTGCTGGCCACTCCGTAGTGGCTGCCATGTTTTGCTAGTTAGCCAGTAATACTAAACAGATCTGACCTTCAGTGAAAGGAAGAGACAGCATATCATCTCTGTAATCTGGTCACCCTTCGTCTGGACCGGGGAGAGATTGGCTTTGACAAGCTCCCCAAGGCACACAGCCTGACAAGGCCATTGTGCTGTTGGACATGAAGCACCAGCGTTACCTAGGCAATGAAACTTTCCTGTCAAATGGGTTGCTGTTGATGGAGGAGCTTTGGAAATTGGTTTCTTGGAAGGTTTGCATCTGACTCCTTTCGTATTCATTCTCATTCTCGAAACTGATCATTCACTGTTAAAGCAAGTTTTTATTATCCAACCAATCATAAGTATTTCACATGTATGCAAGACAAACTCTGGCTTGAAAATGTTCTTTTGATTTCAGGCTCCCATTCCAGTCTATGTGAATGGAGTATCCTAAACTTACATGTAAGCCAAAACACTTAAATTGTTAATTATTATTATTATATTAATAATAATAATATTGTTAGTAGTAGTATTGTGTACCTTTCCAAAATTCCATTTATTTAACAGTTAAGTCAGAATTATACTTTGAAAATGTCAGGACATCTATCTGTGCACTGAATTTAAAGAGAAAATGGGTCATCTAGCAACATAATGACCCTAAGCCCACAAGACATCCTACCAAAAGTAGATGACCAAGAATAACATTGGGGATTCCAGAGTTGAAGATGTTCTGTATGGACATCTAACCTGCTGTTCTGCACTGATGAGCAGTTTCTGGAAATGCTTAGCTGCAGTTATTGTACAAGTGTATCACACCAATTACTAAAAGCAAACTTTACTGACTTTTGCCTCTTACATATACAGTGGTGTGAAAAGTGTTTGCCCCTTCCTGATTTTTTTTTGTTGCAAAATCCAAACCTACATGGCCCTGTGTGACAAAGTGAATTGCCCCATCCCCCGTTAAAACATAACAGTGGTTCATCACACCTGAGTTCAATATCTCTAACCACACCCAGGCCTGATTACTGCCAAATGAGAACAAATGAGAAAGAAAGTAATTGAGATCTATAGTCTGGAAAAGATTATAAAGCCATTTCTAAAGCTGTGGGATATTATCCCCAAATGGTGAAAACATGGAACAGTCGTGAACCTTCCCAGGAATGGCCGGTCGACCAAAATTACCCCAAGAGTGTAGCGACGACTCATCCAAGAGTCACAAAAGACCCCACAACAACATCCAAAGAACTTCAGGCCTCACATGCATTAAAGTCAGTGTTCATGACAAAAATGGCCTCCATGGCTGAGTGCCAAAACAAAAACCACTGCTGAGGAATAAGATTATTAAGGCTCGTCTCAATTTTTCAGAAAACATCTTGATGATCCCTGGGATTTTTGGAAAAATACTCGGTGGATGGACGAGACAAATGTGTGTCCAATTACATCTGGTGTAGAAGTAACATCACATTTCAGAAAAGGACATCATACCAACAGTAAAATATGATGGTGGTATTGTGATGTCCACTTCAACATGAAAAACAAAATGAAGACTTTGGAGTGTCCAAGTCAAAGTCCTGACCTGAATCCTATTGAGATTCTGTGGCATTTACCTTAAAAAGGTGGTTCATGCTTGAAAACCATCGAATGTGGGTTCAACAATTCTACAAAGATGAGTTTGGGCCAAAATTTCTCCACAGCTGTAAAAGACTCATTGCAAGTTATAGCAAACACTTGATTGCAGTTGTTGCTGCTAATTTAAGCAGTTTTGTTACAGTAAAAAACCTTAAATGGTACAAAGGTAAGTGTTTATAATATGGAAATCCATCCAGCATAAGTAAAATGTTTAGGTCACTGAACACTGAAATAATATATATTAAGATTTAATATATAAGATTTCATGGACAACATGCTTTACCCCCCAAGCATGAAGAACCTGGTGAACTTCCAGCTTTTCCTTCAGCAATGGAAGTTAATGGAGCTTAATGTAAACAATTCTCATAGGGACTTCAACTTCTGCTGATGATCTACAAACTCTCTGTGTCAAACACATTGTTCCTCCACCCTCTGATGCAGTATTAGTACAGTACTGTAGAGCCGGAAGTAGTGCTGTATATGGAGATCACAATGTGGAGGAAAAGGTGGAGCTGGAACACATTGTTCCTCCACCCTCTGATGCAGTATTA
>JBBIGC010000001.1:47538080-47579035 GCA_037576955.1 Lepidarchus adonis
ACAAACACAATATTTTTTTTTCTTTTTTTTAAACATGTATCAGTCACAACGTTAAACCCACTGACAGGTGAAGGGAATATGGCACCTTTTAAGTGATTGGATATATTTGGCATCAAGTAAACTGTTTGTTTGTATCGTGTGGATCTGAGTGACAACAAGGGTGAAACAATTATATTTAAATAAAGGTTTGTGTTGTTTGTAAAATCCAACATTTTAACAGAATTATTCATTGCACATTGGTTACAAATATCAGTTATTGGTCTGGTTAACTTGCAATAATCTGTATTGATATTGGCCCTGAAAAACCAATATCGGTTGAACCTCTAATTAGTACCTGACCACCAAAAGTGGTCCCAGGAAAGAAAACTGGTGAACCTATGACAGGGCTATGGCCACCCAGTGTTCACCGATGTGCTCGGGGAGCAAATGCAAATGCTGTTCAGAAATGATTTAAAGAACATTTCAGAAAATTCAAGGATAATTTGGCGTCCAAATTTACCAGATCTCCATATAAACGAGCACCTGTTGAACATGCTGGACAAACAGGTCTGATCCCTTTAGGTCCCACCTCACACTTTACAGGACTCTGAGAGGTTGTTACCAACATATTGGTGCCAGACAACACAGCACACCAGTAGAAATCTAGGGGAGTTCATGTCTTGTCAGTTTAAAACTGTTCTGGCAGCACACAGTGGACCTAGACAATAATAGGCAGGAGGTTTTAATGTTATGGCGAGTGGGAACAGATCATAAAGCAAGGGGAATGTTTTTGGCCTGATTGTTCTTTACTCGCATATTCTGTACACTGTAGAGTAAAAGTTTATCTAGGACTGTTTTTGAGGCAGTAAATTATTTGCCAGAGCAAAAAGGAAATCTACCAGGGGAAGGATATTAAAGTTTTTTTTCTGCATGGTTAAATACTTTAAAGGTCACAGGTTGCTTTTGTTTTACATGGAAAAAATTTGAGCCATTAATATTGTACTGAGTTTTAGTTTATTATCTTTTTAGCATGATTGACCCAAAAACAACAAGCATGAGACAATAGAACTGTTGTTGAGTGAAAATGTGATCCCCCACCTCCCTTCTAGGATTTTGTCCCACTTTATCAAGACTTTGAAAATTTCTACACTCGAAACTTATACATGAGGATTCGGGACGGTTGGAACAGGCCTATATGCAGTGCGCCTGGAGACAAGATGGACCTAGTGGAACGAGTTTCTTATGATTACAACTGGACCTTCCGGTGAGTAACTGTTGCCTACTGTGCCTACAGTTGAAGGCCTATGCTGGATAGGGTGTGCTATCAGCTACTGTGAAAGATTTTCTTGTTTTAACCTTCACGATAAGAGGCCACATAAATCAAAACGCATAAGCACTGCTCTCAGGGTCACTTTCATTTCTGTGTTTAAAATCCTTTTGGTTTATGAGTACTGTAAATGTCAGACAGTGTTTCTCAGCATCTGGAAATGCAAGGTTAGGTTGATTGTGCAAATGTGACTTTCATGCATGATTGCCTAACATTGGGATTTCCTCTCTCAGCTACACAGGCAGAGTGGTGAAAGACGTGATCAACATGGGCTCGTATAATTATCTGGGCTTTGCTGAGAATACGGGCCCGTGTGCTGATGCAGCGGCAGAAGTCACTCTGAAATATGGAGTTGGAGTGAGCAGCACAAGGCAGGAGATTGGTATGTGATACAAATATACTACCAGTGCCTACTCTGATGAAAAAATAACACTGTTATTATGGTGGTCCCCTCAAGAATCATTCCTCAGTATTTAGGGTACATAACTTCCATATTTGATTGGAATTAACTTTTCTGAAATTGCATTCACTCCACACATTTATTTATTTATTTATTTATTTAACATTTTCTGTTTTGGTCAAGATAAAACAACGGTACTAATATGGACCTATCCTAATGATAAATTAATAAATATAGTGCAACTTTAAAATTCATCAAGGTACAAGTTTTACTTTTATTATTTTTTATTGTTTTGCTTGTTTCTGCACAAACAAAATTACAGTCTACTGAACATTAGCGGTAAAATGTCATTTCCCAGTGTTTTCATTAATGGCATTTAAGATACTTTTTTTTTTTTTCTGTTTCTTGTGCAAATAGTTACAGAAACTGAAATCAGTGCTGGTATCTAGGTACAAAGATACCAAAGGTACAGCAGAACATTACAACTTTTTGTGCAGGTTCCTATCTTTTTATTAATGATGTAGTTTCATTCTTCTGATATAACTCAGATAATATAAAAAGTCATTGTTAAATAACAACTCAGTACACAAATGCATTTACAAAACAGCCTCATGCTTCAAAATTCAATATTATTATAATCAAATGTAAGTGATTTTAACATTTGAAAATTGGTGTAGCTAATTAGCCATTTTCAGACTGATGCACCTCCTTTGAAAATGCTCCCGAAGCAGCCAAACCTCCACATATGTTTGTGCTTTAAATGAGGTCTTACATGAAATATTAGTGAGTACAGACAGAAAAGTAATGACTTTTAAGGTACCACTGAACCTCTGTCAAGCATCTGTTCTTAGAAAGCACAGTGTAAGATATACACAGAGGCACTCTAGCAGTTGTTTATATTGCAGTAAATGTATTATGGTTTGTATTAGCTGGCTGATCTTTCTGTTTGCTTAGGTAACCTGGACAGACATGAAGAATTGGAGAAGCTGGTAGCCAGGTTTCTGGGTGTGGAATCAGCGATGACATTTGGCATGGGCTTTGCAACCAATTCCATGAACATTCCAGCCTTAGCTGGCAAGGTGCAGTATGAAGACATAAGCAGAAGTTTCTTATTCCCTTGCAAATTTCCCCTTGGCTGCCAAAGTTTCTTTTTCTTTGACTGCAGACCACTCCCTGTGTGTTTTTAACAAGCCATCCTGCAATATTTCAGACAGTCTTAATGCACTGGCACCGCTTTGAATGGGTGGAATCTTTTCTGACGTGTCCGTACATGTGCTAATGCTCTATAAGATCTCAGAAGTATTTAATTCCACATGTTTTATAATAACAGACCTCTGTCACCTTTCCTATCTCTGTTGGGTTGGTCTACAACACTTTGGTGTTACTAGGGATCCTAGAGGGCCAGTGTCCAGCACAGTGTGTTGGTTTATCAGGCCAAAAGACCTCACATAACGTGTCAGTTCATAAACTGACTCAATTCAAATGTGATCAAGCAAGGAAATTTTATAACTGTGCTGATCTCCCAATTTATCACAGCAACTTCAGAGTGATGAGAGGAAAAGGAACTTGAAAACAGACAAACCAAATTTCCAGAAAAGTTGGGAAGTTTCATAAAATGCAATGTAACAAGAATGTGCAATTTGTGAACTTGCTTGAACTTGAAGTTCAATGAAAACAATTTAAATGATTTCACTAATCAGTTTAAATGTCTGTTAAAAATATAAGCAAATTTAGAATTTGAAGCCTGCAATACTGGGAGAAAAAGTTGGGTTGGTTTAGCAATGTGGTACATCACCTTTCTTTTTGAATACACAGTTTAATTGTTTGAGAACTGAGGAGACTAAAGGTTGCAGTTCTGCAAGTGGAATTTCTCCCCATTCTTTTTTGTTATAAGGCTTTGGTTGATTTTAATCATCCATGGTGGTTGTTGTCTGATTTTTCTCTTCATGAAAAATTTGCACAGCTGAACCGCCCATTGTCCATTTTTCCCAAGATCAAGCTGAAAGTTGAACCCATCTGGCCATATTTCCATCTAAGTTTCTGGTTATGTTGAGCTTCAGATTGCATTTCTTGATGTAGCCATGGGCTGAACTGTGTTATGTCACTGCAGTTTTCTGAAGTCCTGCCAAGCAAATGTCTCTATATTTAATTCTCTCAGTAGTATTACAGTTACCCATACAGTGCCACCTAAGGGCCCAAAGCTTTTTGGCCTTGTCCTACAGCAGGGGTGCCTAAAGTCGGTCCTGGAAGGTTGGTATCCTGCACAGTTTGGTAGTTCTCTTCCTCAAACACACTCCCTCAACCTGGCAATTAACAGGTGAGTCTTACCAGGTGTGCTTGATCAGGGAAATCACCAAACTATGCTAGAAACTGTCCTCCAGGACCGGAGCTGGGCATGCCTGTCTTACAGTGACCGAAATTCCTCTAGATTCTCCATATCTTTTCACAATGTTATGTACTGTAGATTACGAAAGATTCTTGGTAGTCTTGTGCCGAGTTATTCTTTTCTTTAAACTGACTGACAATTCTCAAACGAATTGGGGAGCCTCGACCCTTCTTTGCATGTATAGTCTGGGCATTTGCTGGATGCTCATTTTATACCCATTCATGATCCCCTCACGGGTTAGCTCACCTGCTTACTGTGTAATGTTTCATAAAAGTTGAATATTCTATATCTATATATAGTCACTCCCATTTTTCTCTGTTTCACAGTTTGTTGCAGGTGTAAATTAAAATGTTATGCTTTAAATAGAAGTTTAAAAGAATGGACAAATCACACATTATTGTTTTTATTGCATTTTCTTATAAATTATAGCATTTCCAGAAATAGGGATTGCATATGTCCAAGTTAGTATGGGCCTACTAATTAAAAATGTTTAACTCTAAAAAAAATAAAAAAATAAAATAAAATAAAAATTTTTTTTACAATAGATATGGGATTGCAGAAATTGCATTCAAGTGCTAATATTGGATGGAGCTCCATTGCTCCAGATCCAATGTTCCACAGCTGTATGCTGGGGAGCTTTATAATCCTCTGGTTGATGTTTGACATTGGATGGGCTGACCTTAGGCTCATATGCAGCTACTTCATCCCATTCTACTGAAAAAGTTTCCAATGGAGCTTATATAAGTTCTTTGTAGACAATTAAATGTCTGTATGAAAAATGGGTTCCTCAACATAGTGAAGTTTTATTATTAACAATTATTTAACATTTTGTATAGTGTGCATTTGCTTAGCCCATGTTGTACATATGGTGACCTTTTATTTGAATAGAGGTGTATCTCCACTAATGGAGGACAGCAACACTATATGTTTCTATTGGCCTAGAGAGCTGTCATGATTTTCATTTTGTCTGATGTCTTAAAGCTCAAAAAAGAACCAGTGGCACTACAAAGAAAATACTATGAAACATTGAGATGGAGTAATTTCAGTACAGAAACGGCTCTGCAATAAATTAAATAATCCAGGACTAATTATTCAATGTTTGGAATGTAAGTTAAGCATGATCAACATTCACAATATGTTCAGAAAAGTGTATTGGGTTATGAATTATAGTGGTAATGATGATAATACTACATTTCCATCCCTAATTTAAAATATTTTAGCACACCTCATGCAGCTCACATGTTAATTACAAAGACCCTTATTAGAGGAGGGAAAATCGTAAAGTTGTGACCTGCCAGGAACGGAGTACGACCCTACTGTGCAAAGACCTAAAATCTCTATAGTTCACACACACTTGCAGGCATAATCTCATCAAAGAGGTTTCACAACTTCCCTTCTTGCAGCAGTTTAAATGTTAAACAATAGATATAGACCTTTTGGTTCCCCTTGTGTCACTGCAGCCATTGCATGGGGAAACCCTTCAGTTAAGAAAATGAAAATAGAAACACACATTTAAATGGTAGTATTTAATAAAAGATGTGATGTAAAATATGATTACGGTTTGATTTTTTTTTTTCTCCCTTAGTAATAAAATCCTTCACTTAAAAATGCATTTTGTTTTTACTTGTGTTGTCTTTGACTAATATTTAAATTTGTTTGATGATCTGCAATATTTAACTTTTTCACACCACTGTATATATTCTCCTAAATCCACCTTAAATTTAATTTTTTTGTGTAAAATGTATTCAGAAATGCAAACAGAAATGAGTAAATTAGAAATGTATACATTATTTAATATTAAATATTACATTTATTCTACACATTAATGCTAGAAAAAATAATAAAAAAGATTGTATCTGTCAGAGTTGGGCAGTGTGACTAAAGAAATTATGATAGCGCATATTAAAAAAAACCTAAAATACACTGATAAACTGTTTCATTTCAGAGTGCATGGATTTTGTTAAGTTTACTGAGAGAAGCATGACTTATTTCTACTTATTGTTTTGGAATGTTTAAATGGTGGGACTACTGGATCGTTCTTGTTGATTACAACTTAGATTTTATATTTAAAAATGCATGATAACATTTTTCTAAATATTTGTTTCTACTCACTGTAAATGGTACTTAATCACATATATTTACACACAATGCAATGACCTCAATAATAAAAAAGAAATAATTAGTAAAGATAATTAAATAAAACCTCACAATATCTGTACTGACCCTGTGGTGTGGTGTGTTTGCTGTTTCCTGGGTACAGGGTTGTCTGATTCTGAGTGACGAGCTGAATCACGCCTCTCTGGTTCTGGGAGCTCGATTATCTGGCTCAACTATTCGGGTATTCAAGCACAACAGTAAGTATGAATCTTTCCGCAGTTTTTAACATATCTCGTAGTTGTGTTTGAATTGGGTTTAGGGGCTGGTTAACAATACAGCATACCATTGTATATCTTATTATGTCAGCTCATCGCTATTGCATACACTCAGTGTTAACACCTTCTATGTAGCACTTTAGATCAGGACACTGTACAGCATAACTTTTGTTTGGCGTTTCTGTGCTACTAAGGAGCCTGTTTTAATGGATCGTGCAAAACATTAAGTTAAGTAGGTACTCACTACACAGTAAAATGAGACGTTCCTCCAGAACCATGGTGCAGCTCAAAGAGCAAATCGGAAACAACACAAGACTACAGAAGTTCAGACACAAAACAGACTGAGAAAATTTTAAAATAGACTTAAAAAAGAAAACACAGTAGCAAATGGTACAATATTTCAGGATACAACCTGCAGTGTGCTCGACACAAAGCAGTAACAGTCCCAGTGTGAATAAACACAGTATTATGACAGCTACTGTTTTCTAGCATCAGAGTCATTAAAGATGCAAAGACTTGGGAGGTAGGACAAACAGTAAGACATTATATGAATTTAGCTATAAAATAGCAACAGGATAAGAAATATGCAGTATATTATAAATAAAAAGAATAAGCATGCAGCACTTACCGTTTGGAACACTAACAGAATCCTCTTACTCATGTGAAATGAAAATGCATTAAACTGCTGGAGATGCTAAATTAACTATGGTCTTTAACAAGGCTTGTCAATTGAAGAACATCTTTATACAGTATGCGTATAAAGAATATTTGTACAAAAAATATTTGTACATGTAGTATGACACTTGAATTTGTCTACAAAACTGTAATTTGGAAAGAAAGAATTATGGATCTCAAAGTGGTTTAACTATCTGAGGCCATGATGTACTAGGCTGATGCACTTACATTTACACTTGCAGTATTTGGCAGACACTCCTGAGTGACGCTTTGTAGCCTACAGAGAACCTGTCCCTCACTAGTGTGTAAAGATCTTACTAGAGCAGAAGGAAGTCTTTACATAGAAAAAGTTTTTAGCTGGTTTTTTGTTGTTGTTGTGTTTTTGCAATATTTTAAAGAAAGTTTGTTAGTTTCGGACATGAAGTTATTGATTAAAGTGCCCGTTGAAGAGGTGGGTCTTTTAATTGTTGTGTGAAGACAGCAAGGTTTTCTGCAGCTCTAACATTCAAGGGAAGTTCATTCCATCACTGAGAAGACCCGGGGGTCAAGACAGACTGAGCCCAATGCTTTAAGAGGGTGAGGTGTGACCCGTGGTCAGATCGTTGCAGATAAGTAAGTAGGGGCAGGACCATTTTTGGCTTTGTTGGCAAGTATTCCCAGGAAGCCAGTGAAGAGTTCATAGCAGTGAAGTGGAATGTGAACTTTTGGTGCGTTTTGGATCAGGCCACTTAATTTTTTACTGAAAGCTAAAACCTGTTTTGTCAGATGTTTATAAAATGATCCTGTGATTTGAGGATGTCTTAAAATGGTGACCACACTGCAGTCAAAATCTACTGAACCGAGACACCAGTGTATCATCTGGAATAAGTGTATTTCTTCTCTCCAGTGCCACAGCACTTTTAAACTGGCAGGATGTAGGCCTGCCCAATTGTTGGGTAGGTCAGGTGTGACCAATTTTATTCAAGAAGGTTTGGTATCCTTTGGATGTGATTGTTCTTGTCAAGCAAATCTGATTATGCTTGTTTAGTCTGTTATGTGTAAAAGCATTTGATTATGTTTTAACTGCTTGGGTGCAGTTAAAAGTAGCAGCCATATTGGCTGCTTGTAGCGTGTACTGCATGTCATGTCCCGTCTATCTCTATCGGGCAATGTCATGGTTTGTCAGGATTGTGACGGTAGCAGGAAAAAACACTGTCATCCTTCCTTCCCACATGATTCAAAACAACTGGATATATGCAACCATGGACACTGATGGCAGATATCGCGGATGAAAATGGCATTCTCCCCTAAAGGAATATTTTTTTTCCTCCCCAAACCTTCACTCCCTCACTCATTCACAAACACACACACTTCACTTCTTACCTCCATGGGCCTTATCCACCTCTGCTGTCATCTGTTGAACCAGCAGGGTAAGCGTAGATGCTTTGAACAAGTTCCAGGACACACAAACCCCAGGTTCCATATACAAAAACACATCCACCCTCTATAGAGCACACAACACGGAGGACTTGATGATTTAGCTGGACATCAGCTATATTTGTTTCAGTACTAACCACTTGCAGCCTGATTTCCCACTTGTGACTGGACTCTAGATTGGATCTGCGAGATTGCCGTTTTAACTTCTAAGAAAGAGAATAAGGCCGCTATCCGTCCCATTATTCATTTGTAAATCCATCTGAATCTTGCTACCTCTGTCTCTGAAGGTCTGAGCACAGGCCATGAATATGAATTTTGTCACTTCAAAGGTCATGTCTGCAGTCATTATTTGGCCACATTATTCTTAATGGAACACTAAAACCATCAATTTAAACCGATAATGGTAGCAAATTGTAAATGGATTTCTAAATTGATGAATAACTTGAGGGGAATGTGTAATAGACTGTGTTCCATGTGCCATAATGGATTTCTTGCTGTCACCACTTCATAAGTACCAGGGCTGCAGTCTTCTTATTACTGTGTTGCTTCAGTTTATTGACCCTGAAGTTGTTGAAGTTGTATCAGTTTAGACTAGAAAAGGTTTTTCTGAGGTGAAGGCAGAATCTCAACAATTCATCAGAAACTGTGCTGATTTTCTTTTCAATGTAAAATGTCAGTAATTGAAAATTTGATTTGGAATGTTTTGGGGACATCTGAATATGTTTCCAAATCTTTTCCATGTAATCAAACTAAAGCACCTGCCCATTGGCTTCTACGTGTCTACACTGTTGCCTGTGTTGACTGAGTGTACATTACAGGTGTGGCAGATAGAGATTAGGTTGAAAATGATGGTTTTCTGTACTGAAACAATTTACTTGGGCCAGTAAATGCATTTGGGAAATGCAATGGAGAGAATAAGGCAAGATGCAATGACACAGGTCATGAGGAGTATTGAAGATATTGATAAATATTGAGGAGTGTCACCCATTTGCCCACACATTGTATTCAGTGATTACAGATGCTCTAAAACTGCTAAGATTTTATATAGGCAAAATTTATTTTCAAAAATTGCTTAAGAAACATGTAGGAAATTTTTACAAAGCAAAACTTTCTCTCTGAAATATTTCCGTCTGTTAATATTATGTTCTATATTGTGAGTATAACATTGTTGTGATCAGTGGGTGTGTGAGGCACAGAGCACAATGGCATTTTTCTTTTCTCAGATATGCAGAGTCTGGAGAAGCTGCTCAGAGATGCTATAGTGCACGGTCAGCCCAGAACACACCGGCCATGGAAGAAAATTCTTATTTTGGTTGAGGGCATTTACAGGTCAGTACAGCTCATTAATCTACAATTACACTGTAGGGAGTTGGTTCCATGGAGTTGAAATGTGCTTTTTGGAAAGCTGTAGCTTATTTTTTTTTAACCTAAATTCTGCTTCACCAAACCTGGATATGTAACTAATTAAGTGGACAATAATAATTTTATTTCTAAAGTATCTTGATCTAATCGAATTGTTGTCAGGAAACTACATTCTTTTAATTAAAGCTATTCTCTTTTCAGTATGGAAGGCTCCATCATTCGCCTGCCTGAAGTAATAGCCTTGAAGAAGAAGTACAAGGCCTACCTCTACCTGGACGAGGCCCACAGTATTGGGGCCCTGGGACCCAGTGGCAGGGGTGTTGTGGACTACTTTGGTCTGGACCCCACAGATGTGGACATCATGATGGGCACTTTTACTAAGAGCTTTGGAGCAGCGGGGGGTTACATTGGAGGAAGTAAGGTATAGGACACTAAGTTTTTTGACAATCCATTCAGTTATCAAAACAAATAGCCAAAATTAGGGTGGGGGAAATTAAATTTGTACTATTTCTATCACAAATGTGGTAGATCAGCAAAGATGCTTGGTATATAATGTTGCTTTTTTCTACTTATTAATATGAGATACTATTTGAACAAGGCTGTGCAACTGGGTTTCTTCTAAGACGGGGAGAGGCAAATCCTGCACAGTTTTGTAGTTTCCCCTCCTCAAACACACTCACTAAACCTGGCAATGAACAGGTGTGTTTGAGCAGGGAGATCACCAGTCTGTGCTGGACACCTGCCACCCAGGACCGTTGCCCACCCCTGTTCTAAGACAACAGCTCTGCACAGTTTATCTTTCTTTCTTGTTAACTCAGGGCCTTTCTAATTGGCCAATGAGTTTTACCTGTGTTTAATTTTAACATTTTAACATCCATGATTTATTCAGTACTTCAAACTTACTATGCAGTACATTGCAAATTTTCAAGCTGGTGTTTTTCTCAAATTTATCCATTATGTTATACATAACAGTATGTCACAAAGTGAAATTATTTTTTTTTTCATTTTAAACACCCACAAATTGCACCACCCCATAAAAATGCAATCTCTCCTTTTAACACATCATGTTCACATATGGAGCAGCGGGCAACTATCAACAGTGACCTTTTCATCCCAAGGGCTAGGTCCTAACAACTTGACCATCACTGCCCTATGAGAATATGAGTTTCCGTTTCTTGTTACCAACATTAAAGTGAAGAAGCAAAATGTCTTACTGCATCATGTACATCTGGAATAAAAGAAAAGTTGTGTTTAATTTAACTTTCCACTGAACCTTTGCTTTAAATTCATGACCTCTGACTTATTTTTGAAGATGCTGTTGCTTGTTATGGTATTTGAATTGTCACTTCAAATGGTATTTATGTTTGTGAACCAAAGTTTTCATCTCTTTCCCTAGGAGCTGATACACTATCTGCGCTCTCATTCTCACAGTGCAGTGTACGCCACCTCCATGTCTCCTCCAGTTGTGGAGCAAATTATCACTTCTATGAAGTGCATTATGGGAGAGGATGGAACCTCTATAGGTAAGAGTCCTTCTCATTTCAGCGAGTTGCTCTTGGTTATGTTGCTCCTGGGTTTATCTGAATGAAAGCAGTCAAAGTAATTGTGTACTTGCAACTGCTGTCAACTTGTTTCCTGTTTCCACAAGGGGGCAGTAATGACAAAGGAAAGAATGGTCACTCCTTGATCTAGAAAGGGGTGTACAGAAGTGGTTTAGAGTTTCTTATGTAGTTGAAGATGCATGTTCTTGCAGACAGAAATAAAAATATATTTTTATTATTAAAGTACACTCAGAGAACACATTTCTGAAGGTATCTGTGTGATTCTGGGAGCTTTAAGTAAATTATGTTGTGGATTCCATGGATTTGAAAGCTGTTTACCTGGAGTGCTGGTGTTTCCACACTACTGCACTCTCACAGAGAGGCCTTTGTCATGCCTGCTTCCACGCCGTGTATCAGTTGCTATCTGCAGCTTTAGTGTGTGAAATTAATCCAGTTGCAAAACATTCCTCTTATGGTGACCTGTTGTACCGTAAATGACTCTTGGGTCTTCTACACTGTGCCCTTCTCCTTACCATTTTCTTTTTTATTTTAACTACCACAACTCCCATAAAAGTAACTGTAATTCATGCACTGCATGCAACGTTTCTTGCCTTTTTGATAGACCTGCCTTATTTTACAATGAAAATGCAGCTTTTATGTTTATTTGCTCAAGATGCTGTGCCTGGAGCAGAATCAGACATGAGTATTTCTCTCTCAAGGAATACTTTGAAGAGTGGGAGTGAGTTGGGTTGGAGGGGTCTGTTGCTTGAGTTTTTTTTTTTTTTGTGCAATTTCCTACCGCTCACGAAATAAGACTGATGACTTCTACAGATGCACAGACGGCGTCCAGGTAAAATATTTAGCTCAAAGTTTAGACTTAAGAAATGTGTTAACAATTACCAACACAGCTAGAGCGATCTGGCCCTTTGCTTGTTGGACCCTCCAAAAGCCTTCTCTCCTCTTCTGCCACTCAATCATGGCAGCTATCATTGGCAGCTACAACAAACAGGCCCCCCTAGCCTGTCAGGCCCAGGTGAAGTGTTCAGATTAAGTGCTTTGACCATCTCCTACAAGAAGTCTTTTGTTCCACATGTTTCTGAGCAGATCTTTCTGAGTGGGTCTTGATGAATCCCTTGCGAGTGGTCTCCTCCATCAGCTGCTAACTGATTGACTTTGAGAAGCTAGTTTGATGGGCAGAAGGAAGAGTCAGCGGTTGTTTCTTGAGATACTTTCACAAAAGTCAGCTTCGGGGTGTGTGTGTGTGTGTGTGTGTGTGTGTGTATATATATATATATATATATAAGAATGTGGCGAGTAAATAAAAATAGTAAAATAGTCTACATAAAGCCAAAATGTGCAAAGTTGAACTTTTTTAGATGCATGTCAGGCTAATTTAGTGTAAAAATTCCTGCGTAATTTAACATAGCTCCTTTGACACTTTTCTATACTGTGTCAGTATGACTAATGATATTATTGCTGTAATTTTTGCTTTCATTTCCAGGGGCCTCACTTCTGAGTAAGACTGAACGAACAGTGAGACTTCAGAGAACAGAGTAATAACAGGTTGCAGATTAACTAATGACATCATTACAGATTAACTCCTTGTGGAGCATCTGTGAGAGATTATGTGGTAGACATGAAGAACAATTGTGTGTGTGTGTGTGTGTGTGTGTGTGTGTGGGGGAGTGCGTGCATGGGTGTGTGGGTATGTGTTTGGAGTGGGGAGGTGCTTGCACAAAGAAAACTAATCAGGCAGAGGTCAGCGAGGTAGATATCCTGTGGGTCCTCATGGGAACACACACCTCTTCAGCTCCTGTCCATGGCTGAGCTCCATTCAGCCCATTCCATTCGTACCCATTACCCTTATATTTCCCAAAGCAATGTTATGTTTATTAGATCAGTCACTGGGCCAAAGAAATAATTTATGCAATTTTATTTGATGTAGTCAGTTATTCTAGTTATGTTTAGTGTCTTAAGTGTACTTCTTTAGTTTTGCAGTAGAACTGACACTTCTCGACATACTGTAGCATGTAGCATGCTAACAGTTGCAGCACTCTTGAAATATGTGTCCATATTTGTCCATTTTTATAGATATTGGTATACAGTGTCAGAAGCTACATAACAAGCCTGTCTGACATTACTTTGCAGTTGTAGGCAAGTATGTGATGATGCGATGATGTGGTGATGATTTAATGAATTATCATTAAAAGCTTTTGTTGCAAATTAGTTCCTGTTGCTCCAGTGCAAACTAAATTTTGTAAGGTCATGTTTTCTGTTGCTTCTTTAGTTTGATTTTAGGCCAAGGTGTTATCTCCAATACTGGCTTAAATTTAGTAGTAGAGTTTTTTAATGCTTTGGCAGAAACACAAACTTTGTTTCTGAACTGTGTTGTATTCCCTGTTTTTAAGAGTTGGTATTGGCTTGGCTCTGCAAACTACGTTCCAGTCCTGTTTGGCTAAGACCAGGCTATTTCAAAGCGGTCTAAGATCCTACAAGTCAATTTGACATCAACTGCAAATGTGGTTTCACATCTCTGTGCACACTGTTAACCCAGTTGTTACACAGGCGTCAAGTTTGTTTTGGGGAGGTGACTCTCAGACTCTCAAAGCTTCGTAGAATTTGTGCAGTCTTTGGTCACTCAGGCACCATTTGATTTCGTCATCAAAGTAAATTCCCTAGTATTTGGTGTGGGTTTGATTTTTGTTTGCTAACATATGAGGTCAGGATTAAACAGCCGACAGCTGCTCCACACTTTTTGGGCTGCTTTCCCAGATGCAGATTGTGCTGCTTGCAAGCTCTCAGTTCAGGAGAACGGCATGTCCTGAGAATTGCCAATCTGGGTTCGACAGATTCTCCAGTGTCCTTTGGCTCTTCATCCACAAGATTCAAGCTTTTTATTGTCAGTATAACCATATACACAGTGTATTGAAATGCCATTTCACATAGCCCCCCTACCCCTCCCATAGTGCATTTATAAAGAATGTAAAATAAATATGTAAAATATATAACACACAAATTATCGTTAAATACAAAGCAGAACATGATTCAAATATTTGAGTGCATTTATTGTATTAGTGTTGTATTATTAGCAATTAATAAAAATTTTCTCAACAGGAATATTACAAAATTGTTCTGTGAAGATACAAGAGATATTGATGATAATAGAAATGAGCTTAAAGGACGTTAAGCTCAATCTTACATCTAGATCACTTGGAGCTGAAAAAAACGTTGAGTTTCCGAATAGCTAATGTGTTTGCAAATAACTTTTGTCTTTAGAGCAACCCGCTTAACTCATTAACGTAATGGACATGTTTCTGCCTTTGTTGTGTGGCGCTATTAAGGCTTTATAGAGGAGAGTGTAACTAAGCTCATTGTTGTGCTTAATTGCCTTATGTGTACACAGGCCGTCTTGACAAACATCACACGTTCATCTGTGACTCAAGGTATTTATCTGCTTGGCTGGAAAGGGGGTGAACACATGTTTTAGGTGTTTGAATGTGTTTACTCACCATTGTCCCACTTTTGAATAGAATGAGGCATTCAAAATGGCTGTTCACATGACGCACCCAGTACACAACTCAAAATAATCTAATATTTAGTAACATGGCATCTTCCGTTGGAGTGATCCTGGACGATATACATTTTGGAGAGGCTCTTTTTCCAGCTGTTCTCAATGAGTGCAACTTCTTTTGCTTCCTGTTCTTGCATACTGTTCTACTTTCTGTAGAGTGCTCCAGGTGCCCTGGGTTGACAACATCCAAAATGGCAGTAGGCTGGCTAAATGATTTTTTTGTGTTTTTTTGCTGATCACAGCTTTCAAAAAGTGCTTTTGCCTTTTCTTCCTGGGTGTATTGAAAATATAGCTGACTGATTGGCAATTACATTACTACAGTAGATCATCAATAATGAGTAGCACAGCCAGAGGCAGCCTTCAAACAATGCAACAAAAACTTCCAAAAAAGGTGATGCAGTGTGCCTTGTGTTTTCAGTCTTCAGAAAAGAAGTGTGTCCTATGCACAACCTCAGAACATGTCAGAAAGATTTGGTAGAAGTATGTTATTGCTGTCATATGAAATGGTTTATAAAAATTTTTTTTTCTTCAGCCTTGGTTTTATGTATGAACAATTCATAAAAAACAGACCATAGACATTTGAAATGCAGAGGTTTTGGACTTCCGAAAGCAGATTTAACAGGTTTTTATGTTGGTGATGTTTTTTTGGTCTTTTACAAAGACACCGTATCTTGCAATTGAAACTAAGTTTTTGTTCTTGTGGAAGCTTTCTGGTTGATGAATTGAATTATAAGACTGTGAAGTACTTTAGACTGTAGACATGACAATCCAATCAGTCAGCTCTCATCTGCTGAGATGAAGTTCATATCAGGAGCTGCACAGCTGCATGTGATAACAGCACTCAGCAGAAGCAGCTGAGATAAAGAGAAGGATGATAGATTTGAGCCTTGAAGGTGCTACAGAGCCTCATGGTGCACTGCTCTGGAGAGGTCCATGTAGGGAAGGTCCCACCACAGCCCTGAACTTCTCATGGGTGTTTGTACTTATCTCTCCCCTTCAGATGAAAAGGAAGTGAGGAGGAACTGGCTTTTTTGGGAGGGGAAAAAGGAAAGCGGCCCCCCACATCTGGAAGCTCTTTCAGCCTCTCTCGGCCCTTCTCTCGCTTCAAATCCTCCAGTCCCATGTCTGGAAGGAGTTATGGAGGGCTGTGCATTGTGAAACTAGTTGTTGAAAGGGTACCCCAGAAAGATTTACTTTGGAGAGCCCTTCTCCACCCCAGTGCACCTACACCTCCTCCCCCACCTCCTGGAGGACCTGCTCACTGACTGAAGGGCTTGAAGTCAGGCAGTTGGAGCTCTCCAACATTATTGCTTTCAGATGCTCCTTTCCGTTGCAGTTGTTCTCCTGAGCGGTTTACGTAGCTGATCAGTGTTCTTCGCTGAGGAGGTGCCGCCATTTATTAAGGGCTCTCACAGAAGTCAGACTCCACAGAGCCCGTAATCGCTGTCAGCAGTAATAGGCGGCGCTGTTGTTTACACCCATCTCTGAGTGCCATGAGAGCAACAGGTTGATTCGTCTTTCATCAGACTCCAATGCAAGTGTGATAAAGTGTATTCTGCAAGTTAGTGAAGAAAAATTAGAGCTGAGATCTCTATTTGATATGGGCCATATCCTGTAGAAGTACAGAAAATGAGTCTAGGTGTTGTCTTCTTGTACTGTACTACTAAATACCATATGTCTTCTAATAGTTGCCCTTTTTTGTGGTGGCCTAGTGGTTAGGACTTGGCCCCTGATATCTGAAGGTTGCAGGTTCAAGTCCCAGACCGGGCACCACTGAGATTCCCTTGAGCAAGGTACCGTCCCCACTTCACTGCTCCCTGGGTGCTGTTGATAGCTGCCAGCTGCTCCACGTGTTCACGTGTAATGCACTCATGGGTTAAAAGAGAACACATTTTGTTGTTGTGCACTGTGTACAGTGGTGTGTTCATAATGATTGGGAATCACTCCTCACTAATTAGCATACGGAAAGTGCGGTGGGTCATTGGAGAACGGCATTTACTACAGACCGGCACTTGAAAGAAATCGAGTACTTTTAGAGACCGGCGTCTATCTCTTCAAACTCGGCATTTATTGGCATCAATAAGAGATGGGCTACTAAAAGATGTACAGTACCTGTTGACAACACTCTGAAGTGATATTTGGGTTTGTGCAGGTTAATGGAGGTGTTAAGCTGCAGTAGATCACCTTCTGTTTAACAGGCTATGTACTTTGTATCACTTACTTTGAACTGTATTTCTTCCACACGTTTAAAAATCCCCTTTAAATATTCATGCCTACTTCATATTTTGAGTATGTATAGCATGCCAATTTCTTATGTTTGGCAATATCTTGGCATATAATTCCAATGAACTCACAGCTAATTCATCTGTTTTTTGATGAAAGGCATTGTTGATATTACAGGTAGCTTTTGAACTGTTCATTTTTTACTTTAAATTATTTCTATTTGAAATCACCATTGCCTATGGACAACATTCCTCATATATGCCAGACGTTGTGGAGAATGTCTTTTAAAAAGAGAAAATGCTCAAAGAGTCTCTGCATCATGTTTCTCTTGAAAATAAGTAATGGTACGGAAGGAAGACGCCAGCTTTTACACGGGTTTAAAATGAAGTTGAGCTTAATACATCTGGTACATACTTCAAAAATGCCTTTATCAACTCTGATCTCAACCTCTCAGATGGGATTGGGACGTCCCTAGTCCAGAGTGGGCTACAAATAGCACTGGCTGTAAATTCCCAGCGTCTTGTCAGGGTACAACGCAAGTGGAGAGGAGGCCTTGATCCTGAAGAGAGGGATAAGGAGTGCTTGTAGTGAAACGAGGTGTTTAATGTTACATGAATGTTCAGGCTCCATTTCTTTGCCACAAAGTGGGTGACCCAGTCATGACATGTGGAGCCTGCTTTATCTGTCAGTAGCCAATTTACATGGAGGGGGATCGCTGGAGAACTCAGATTTCACAGCCAGTCAAGTCTCTTTTCACAAGCTCTCATCAGACGTTAACCCACACACACGTATGCTGCTCCGACCCTGTCACACTGTAGTCCGGACCCTATCTTTTACCCCTTCGCTCCATTCCTTCATTTACTGCTTTCTGACTCCTGTTTCAGAAAACCGCCACGTTCTGCAAACCTAAACCTGCCCGCGGGCCACCAGATGGTAAGATTTCACTGCTGAGAATGTTTGATGGAGCAGTCCTAATTGAAGCTGAACGCTGTAGTCAGGGGCAACGTGTGGCTACACAGCTGGATGGGGTGAACCTGTTTGATTTCGGTGTGTGTGTACTTGTCTGTTACTGTTCTTTTCTGGACGTTCTTTTATTTATTCATTTTTTTGGTCCTTTCTAAATCTTTTCATGCCAATGGTAAATGTTTTCAGGTTCTACATAATTCCAAAATCTGAATTTTAATGTTTAAAAATTAAAAGGAAGTTTTCAGATGTCCCAGTTAGGGATCAGTAGGGACTCATCGATATGGCACTTGTGGGCTGATGCTGATATCTGATATTTTTCATGTATATACTGAATGCTGATTCTGATACTGACACACAGAATGCAGAATTTGGGGCTACCTGTATCTGAATAAGAAAATATGACTCATTTAAATGTATATTTATTAATATAAGCTTAGAAGTGAGAAAATTTGAAAGCATATTATCACCTAAACAACCTGCTCTTCTAGAGTGGAATAAATACATTTTTAAATATCAGTTTGGTATATTGGTCAAATCTAAACATCTGTTCAATGTCAATATTGCTGTTTTCAATCAGATATCCATAGATACCAATTTAATTCTTATATCATTTATTTCTGCTTATACACTATACACAATATAGTACAAACAACAGAGGTTTGCAAGGGGCAAAGAGGTGGTCTCAACCTTAACTGAGAGGTGGTCCTGTTGTCAGGAGTTCAAGAGGTTGGTTTGCAGTGATGCCATAGCCATCCATGTTTGGGAGTCTTAAGAGATTGTAATTGTCGTTGCTCACTCTGGGTGGGTAGGATGATTAGTGCGATGTTGGCCAATGCTTACGTCTCTCTTAAGCAAGCTGAGCTGTCTGGTTCTGTTGTGTTAATGAATTTGTTGAATTTTAAAAATGTATATATATAATTTTTTTAAAATAAATATATTTTTGGGATGCACATGCTGGTCTTTAGCCACCCTGTCTAGTAGTGATGTGGGAGATGTAGCAAATAAATGATGATAAGTACATATTTTAGAGCAGATGAGCAATTCTTAAAAGAGATTGCAAGGTTTTTGAATACTGTTTAGACAGACCGTACTGCAGTGTCTGGGACATCAGGCATGTATGTGGCATGTAAGTGTGGGACATCAGCAAAGAAAGAGAAATTCCACTGTGCCATCTCTTTGCATGCATGGAACGCTTGAGACGTGAAAGCTGAGGCTTTTAGAAATACAAGCGCTTTTAAACAGATCACTGCACAGTGCTTAGACGTCTGAAGAATTCCTGAGTTGTATCACAGAGTGGGCCTTCTTGGGGGAATGCACGCCCCTCGCCAAAAGAAAGCGGTTAAATTCACCTACTCTGAACATATTTTTTGAAGGGTTGTTTACAGCATGTTTCTCATTAGGCTTATCTCTTGCCATCCAGTTGTAATATGGAGTTTTTGACACAGCCTCTAAGAGCACCAACGTGTAGCAGTGGGGTTTGTTTAGCTAGCTGATTAGCATCTCTCTGGCAAAGGCATGAGGGCTTAGATGGAGCTGAAAGTGTGATAAAACATCATGTTGGAAACATGATTAGTAAACATTTTATCCCTTTCTGTGTGCAAAAAAGCACATGATTCAGTGACATCACAGGGGAAATTTAAAAAGCTGTATAAAATCAGCATGTATAAAACTTTTCTCCTTTTAACAGTTCAGGACGGACTGCATGTGGAGCCTCGGCTCGGCTCTTGCTCCAGTCCTATGATAAAGTTTATAGCTCAGGTGGTCAGGTTCCCTATTAACTCAAGTAATGGGTCCTGTGGATTGGTAAGTTTAATTGTCTGATCGCATGAAAGGGCTATGGAAAAAGCAGATTAACGCCAAGTGAAAAGGCTTTTTTCCCTGAAAGCGTCAGTGTTTGTAATGTCTGTGTTTGTGTGTGTATCTCTTCCAGGCATTGAACGAATTCAGCGTCTGGCGGAAAACACAGTGTATTTCCGCAGGAGGCTGCAGGAGATTGGTTTCATCATCTACGGCAACAACGATTCACCTGTGGTTCCCCTGATGCTCTATTTGCCTGCCAAGATCGGGTGAGATTTCTCATTTCAGCATGGATCATGACTGTCGAAGAAAAAAGTATGAGCGTGTTCTGAGCTCAGTCCTAAGTTCTTGACTCTAGCTGTACTCACCATTGTTAGTGTTAACAAACTACTTAACTGCCTGTGTTAAAATAATTTTACATTTAAAAGTCTTTCTCACTGTTGTATTCAGGGCATTTGGCCGGGAAATGTTGAAGAGGAATATAGGTGTGGTCGTTGTGGGTTTCCCTGCTACTCCAATCATCGAGTCTAGAGCACGCTTTTGTATATCTGCAGCCCACACCAAAGAAATGCTAGACCAGGTAATGCACTAGTACACCTGCAATACAAATAACATGCTGCTGCATCCAACTCTGCAAAGTAGGAATTTGCACATTATGAATTTGTATGGCATTTTAAATACATAATAAAAAACAATTGGCCATTTAAGTAACATTCATTAAATAAAGTGCTACTGCAAAAGGCAAAAGTGTTAAAGGTAGCAGGTTTTTAAGGACAGTAAGTCATGCACTTATGCTACAACATTTTGGTACAGGTGTAGCAGCGGCATTCATATACTGCATACATGCTCTTACATGACCAATATTATTTATATAATTAAATTAGACAAAATAATAAATAATAATTATTTAAATAATAACTTATTTGTTATTAAAATAATTGTTGTTCCTGTTTAGAACAAAAATCTGTCAAACCTAATCTTGGTCGATTCTAATTCTGCATTCCTAATACAAACATTTTGGCCTGCAATGATTATTTGAATGATAATTGTCAGTAATATGACAAAAGCAGTCAACATCGCTACAGAAAATGTAGGGGGCACTATAGCTTTGGTTATTTTATTGCAAGAAATGGACCAATGAAATGCCTGTTGGGGAATATTTACACATGTATGCAAGATCAGCTGCAGGGCAGGGTTGAGGCATGAATTTTATTTAGGTAAATGTATTTTTTTTTTTTTAGTTTTGTTTCTTTGATTTTATTTTCATTTTGTATATTTTTCTTATGTTTCTCCCTTGAGAAATCGGAGCACACGCCACAGCTATCTTTCATAAAGGAGTTCAAGCCCTAGTCCGTCAGTCCGTTTAGTGTCTCTAACTTGATACACCCCTCTTTGTTTGAATGCAATTACTGATAAAGGAATGCGAGGCTGCATCTTCAAAGTGTCCCATGCCATAAATTAATTGACAGTGTCAGCTCTCTTTGGCAGCCTGCAGTTGAGGGGTTTACATAAGAAGTGCCTGCCACAGGGGTCTGCTCTGGCAGGAGATCAAAGAGCATCTTAATCTGCCTCCCCAAGGACTCTTGATTTAGCCATGCTGAAAAGCACTCCGGCCGTCACCCCCCCACCCCCCCACCCCCCCACCCCCTGCTCTAAGAAAACAGGCCTAACTTTGATGTGACCGGTTATCGCATCCACACGTTTTTTTTTTTTACATTTTTGCGAGATGTTCTTCATGCATCTGCTTGCTAGCAGAACGGTTGAGGTTGTGTGGAGACACTCTGAATGTTTGAGAATTTTTAAAGTTAGGATATCAATTACAGTTTTTTTGTGATGTTACACTCTGTCTTTCATGTGTGTTTTATTGCTGCCAGCTAATGATCCTTACAACATTATTTATGGGTTCGTCACATTTCTACCCCCAAGCACATTTTCATGTAAAAGCTCTGTAGTGGGTGAGACTTTTTTTTTTCAGCTTTTTGTAGATGAGACGCTTCCTCCCCTCTGTCCCTCCTCCTTAGACTTAGAGATGATCCATGTGCCACTGTCACCTGACCTCAGTAGAGATTTGGATAAAACTGGCTCAGAAAACATGTAATATTTTGATGCTTTTCATAAAACATGAACAGAATTTGTTCATTTTTACATTATGCAATAACAGCCTCTTCTTACTAAATATCACCATGGTTGGCATGAACTGACAGTTTTTCACTTGTTGCTCATTTGAAAATAAGTTTCAGCTTGTTTAAGTAGAAGTTACGGTTTGAATCTGATGAAAAGTAAAAGGAACCATCCTTGCTTTTCTTTCACTTCAGAAATTGTAGAAAAGTTTGGGCACCTCTCGATAAATAACAGATTTTTGTGATTTTGTAATTGAAAAGATGTTAACGCAATCTCTCTAGCACATGGAAAAATACACAATATTTTCAGCAAACATTGATGCATAGTTGCTTTTTATACCATACATTGAACAAAACTGAAATAAATTATAAAATAATAATAAAATAAAGTCTCAAATTCTTTTTACAAGGTTTCAGACCTTAATCAGCTCATTAGATCTGATGCATGGCAACAGCTGTTATTAGTAAATGTCAGCTGGTGCCAGTTTCAAAGCTTTACAAATACTCTGACTCTTCAAACCTTGTGCACACGCTTCTGGACACTCAACAAGCATGGGTTCCTCTAAGCAGCTGTGTAACACTCTGAGAAGGAATGTTAATGATGCCTACAATGCAGGAGAAGGCTACAAGAAGATAGCAAAGCGTTGTCAGCTTGCAGTTTCCACAGTGAGAAATTGCAAGAGATTGCAGTTCAGGAACTGTGGAGGTCAAGATGAGATCTGGAAGACCAAGGAAACTCTCTGAGAAAACTGCTCGTATGCTGGTCAGAAAGACAAATCAAAATCAGCATTTGACTGCCAAAACCTGCAGGAAGACTCAGAAGTGGTAGTGCACCATTCCACAAGACCTTCATTGAAGATTCAGCAGAAGAAAACCTTACCTGCGCCCCCATCATAAAATCCAACTTATGCAATAGAAGATCTACTGAAGCCTGATGCGTTTTGGAGTAAAAAAGTTTTTCATGAATTGAACACCTTGCCAACCATTTAAGCATAGGGGTTGATCTATCATGCTTTGGGGTGAAAGGATTCCACTAAATACCAGCAAATTCTGGAAACAAACATTGAAAAACTTATGACAGGTTGCAAATGCTTTTTGGATATATGTACCAGAGGTGTTACAGTACTGATCATGTAGGGTGCCCAAACTTTTGCACAGTGCCATAATACTGTATTTATTTTTTTAACTTTTGTTCAATTTATGGCATAAAAAGTAACTATGCATCAATGTTTGCGGAAAATATTGTATTTTTCATGTTCTAGAGAGACTGTTAACATCTTTTTGAATTAAAAAAAATTACCCAGATTTGTTGATTTATACTTCTTGTCAACATTAGTAATTACATTTAAATATCAAAATAGCACTGACTCTAGATTCCTTTAAGGATGTGGTGTACATGCAAATCAGAATCTCGTTTATTGGCCAAGTAGTGAATAAACACATGCAAGGAATTTGATTCCGATCGATGGTGTTTCTCAAGCACAACGGTATAAAAACAACGATATGTAAAAATACAATAAAAAGAAAATACTGAACAAACATTTATATACAACGATATGCAATCTACAATATGAATACGTGATATGGATTTATATTTCTAAATATAAGATAAATGTGTATATAAGTATTTTTGTACATATAAAATAATATGCATATACTGTTTATAATTATATGTATGAATATACATGTGTATAAATAAATACACAGATACACACATGTGGCTCGCTAACACGGTCCATTCCAAACTGCTTATGTGAATCTGACAGCATGGCGTTGTGTGTGGTTTGTGTGTTGCTTGCAGGCTCTTTATGCAATCAGTGAGGTGGGAGACCTGCTGCAGGTGAAATATTCCCGACACAGAATCCTGCCTGCTCTCGACCGGCCCTTTGATGAAACCACGTATGAAGAGTGTGAAGACTAAGTCTAGTACTCCAAACCTAAAGTGCACTGCTTGTCTGAAGCTCTCCAAAAGGAGTCACTGAACCACTTAACAAATGCCATTTTATATAAATATATATATAATATCATGTTTCTTTTTTAAAGCATATGGAGTTCTTAACACTGATGCTTTAAAGTGGAAATTGTTCTTTTCCTTCCTGTTGATTCTTGTGTATTTGTTTGACATGAGATTTAAAATGTGTCCTTAACTCATTGTGACGTTTATTAGGGGGAAAGAAATGCTTAAATTTCTTTCTGCCAACCACAAGAGGCTTTGGACAGCTTATGTTCTTGCGAAAGCCATATGTAACTGCAACCCTCAAACTTTTTTTTCTCCTGCACACAGAAAGCATCTTTTTGAATAAGTGGGACCAGACTGGTTGGGGACAAAATGATCAGTCCCAGAGACGCTGGTTTCAGAAAGCAACTCTCGTTTCTCTCGTATGCATTTGCTATGACTAGTCTCCACTGCTTCGCCTACTACATGTTTACGTTCCTACAGGTTTTCAATTCACAGCACGAACTGCTATCTTACTTGAACTTCTATCATTTTCTTGCAGTGCCAGTCATTTTTCACATTGTTTTTTCAATACCATATCAATCAGAGGTCTGCGTTGGCGACGTCTGGGGGAAATCTGTGCGTGGTTAAGCACATCTGTTGCATTTTCATCTCAAAGAAAAATGTATGTATACCAGCATATATCATCTCTTATGTTCCGGTGCAGGAAACTGCTTCCAGAGACTCTTACACCTCAGTAGGAAAGTCTTGTATGTACTTTTCTCATGGAAAATGTTTAAAAAAATGAAAATTTCCCAATAATTCTTGCTTATGTAAGGCATCTAACGTGCGATGTCATGACTTAATATTAATATCTAGTCCATTGAATGGGTTTATAGTCATGTCTTAAGGAAATTTTTTAAATTCCCTTTTTTATTCTCACTTTTATATGCTCTGACCACAGTTATTTTTATTATTTTCTTTGTCATGTTGCATTTTTGAAGTCTTGAAGCTCTGTCAGGAGCTTTAACACCTGCTTTGTGTGCTTTCTCTTACACTCTGGTTTTTCAGCGTACTTATTTATTTATTGTAAATGTGTTCTTGTCTTACTTATTTTCAAAAAAAAAACAACCTTGTCCATTCTAAGGCAGCTCCAGAAGGCCTCACACATGCATGCATGTCTATAATGTGCATGCTGTCACGCAAATACTACTGCTGTGCATTTTTGTATCATCTGAAACCCCTTAAATGCACGTAGGACAGTCACTAAAGCTACTAGTTTACGATAAAAGGTGCTGAAATGCACATTATGTGCTCCAGTTTGTGGCTTTTGTGACTTGTCTTTAACTTGATTTCCATTCCTGATCTTTATTATTGTTATAAGTCATTCATCTATTGTATCTATTGAAAATTTAATGGTCATGTCATAAGATTTTTCACATGGCATTTTGCTTTCTGGCTTGTCTATTAAATCAAAATTACAGATTGTAAAATAAGACAGTTTAGACGTATATTGTTGCAGTTGCATTAAATTATACACCAGATTACAAGATAGAAAAATGAAAATGTTATATTTTTTTCCTAAGGATGACGCTGTATGAAAAGATGAGGGGACCTAACCACTGAAATAAAGACCATTTTATTTCTTTCTCACATACATGCACTTCGCAGGATAGGGGTGTTTCTCAGTGTCTGTATTGTCCTAATACTGTGGACCAGAAGTTAGTGCACTCTGAAGTATAGCAGGGCAGTGAACATCTAAACCATTTCACTTTTTGAAGTCACTTTATTAGAACATATTTGTGTCCAGCCACTTGGATTTACTGCAAACACTGCGTACCATTAGGTAAACCCAACTTTTGAGATCAAAGTACACTGTGGGCTTCATATTAGTACTGAAACTGTTTCGCTCCTTGGAGGACATTAAAATACAAGCACTAAAGTTTATTTTGTGATGCACTTTTGTTCATACATGACAGCTGCATGTCTTTGATTCTTTAATTTCAAAATAGTACTGACCTGCACATTGTGCTTAGTCTTACTTTACAGGGAATGTACTTTAATATCACACTTTTCCACATTTATTTTTTTTGTAAAGGGATTCACACCCAATCAAGTAACAATAACTGCCGTTTCAACAGTTTTTGGTCAATAGTGCAAAATACTCCATTTGTATAATTAAAGATAAATGACATGTTTTCAGCTGAGAGACAGATCTCTATGCGAAACTGGAATCTCCTTAATATTTACTTGTTTTGATAAGAGGCCGAGCAACACTTACTATTTTCATTAGCAGGGAATTATTATTTTTTAGTTATATTTAAATGATTTCTGAGACAAAATAGGAAAAAAAATCCAATATATTTTTTTTTTTTTCCCAATTTTAAGTGGTGAAAAATAATGAACAAAACATATAAAACTATTATTTTCTTTCAATGCGATTGAGTAAAAGCAACTGAGCCGCTGGGACTCCTTGTTCTACTTCTCGTGACACGTGAACGCGCGTTCATTCATTAGTGCTTGGCTCGGTGAGCGCGCACAGCCAGTGCTCACTTGGCCCCTCCTCCTTTAGTGCGTCATGCTCCCAAACCTCGACCAATTGGACGAGAAGAGGGCGGAGACTGACGGAGTAAGTGAGTGGCTTCACGAGAGCACATGCGAGATGGGGAGTAGTTGTGCACGAGCGCTGGGGGGTAGAGCAGTGGGTCAGATGCTGGAAGTGGTGCAGAGTTCCTACTCAAGTGTTGGGCTGCACGTAGCAGGAGGTGTCAAGGAGCCACCAGGCCTGGGAGCTACGAGCAAGGAGGGGACAAAAGGGAACTTTAGGGCTGTGAAGGCCTCATGGACCAAAAGGGGCAAGAGCAGTTTTATGAGGGGAGGATTCGAGGAAGAGCCAATGACATCTTTTGCTTAAGGGATCGTAGACATATGAGCAGCTGAAGTGAGGAGGTTCTGCTGAAACGTGATGACAACAAGGGCATAACTGAAGCTTATTCTGGACTTTACAAACTCTGGATACTTTTTTAAACTGAGGCTAGAGAGAGTGTGAGCTCTGGATCTGCAGCTTGTTTCTCCAACTCAAAATCACTAAGTCTTTCTTCTTCAACTCCTACTCCTACTCTGGAACGCTATGCGGACTCAGGGGACATTTTTGCCCTGGACTGCCCTCCTGACCCTCGTTCTCCTGTCAGTCCAGGCTTTCCCCACTCACACACCCAGAGCTGGAGATGCCAAGCCCAGGAGCAGCGCCACCCTGCGGGTATGTGAGCACAGCACTATCCCTGGGGTCAGTGAGGTCCAGGGATGTTCCATTAGTTTTATACTGTATGTAGACATGTTGTGCTCAGAGCAGAAGCGAATGATGACAGTGATAAATGTTACTCTAAATGGTGAGTCGTGACCCTAAAGTTCCATTGCTTAGATGTTCCTGTTGTCCTGTTGTACTAGGATTGGTTTGAAGCAGCACTGGCTCAGGTAGGACTCTTCTCATACTAAGGCAGGTGTGTGAGGTGTAGACATTTGTTGTAGCAGGTGTGATGGAGCAGATCACTGGTTAGAGGTCAAACTCCCCCTGTGTTCATTGTGATAAAGAGTGATTGATGATTGGAATGGAGTCAAAGACTAATCATTAATGTAGGGATGTTCTCTAGAGTAACTGATGGAAAGGCTGTTTAGTGCTTTACATTATGAATATTTCCATGAGGGAGAAAGCTCATGAACTTACAACTGACACGAGCATGACATGAACACTTTAAGAGTGTTCACCCTTCCAGTGAGAGTAACATCATGTCACACAGGGAGAACTAGTTGGTGTGACAATCACAAACTGCAAGTATTTTAGCAAAAGTTCCCTTCCCAAAATTGAAGAATGTTTTTCCTTCTTCTACCAAGTGACTATTAGTTATATATATATGTATTTATTTATTTGTTTGTTTGTTTGTTTATTTTTTGCTGACCACAACAATATTACAATGCATTCAGGTTATATTTTGGAATAGTGTATTTAATTTAAAGAAAGTTCTCTTCACAAAAACAGCAATGTATTTACAGTACCACTTTCCAATCACTCTTCATTAATTACAATCGGACAGGCTGCTTTAGTCACTGTGCATTTAGGATTAACATATGTAAATGCCCTCTGTTCTGACTGGCCACACTTTATTTTGCCTCATCAAAAAACAGCCCAGCGCTGCTTATAACTGCATTGGGGATAAGTGGAGCTAAGCTGGTGTTGGCTGAATAGAGGGATATATGTAGATAAGTGACTTGTGTGACGTCAGAAAAATAATGAAGCATGGGCTGAGGAGTAAATGTTTTTCCATGACATGGACCCATTTCTCTGGAGCTTTGCTAAGACTAATTCTAAGATTCTCAAGATTAATCTTCAATTAACTTTAAAATTGCTGTTTCAATGTCCGACTTTGATTAGCACTCTCGTCAGCCAAGTGGACATCAGTGAGTTTGAGTGGTAGTTCTGAGCATTTAATGCTCTCATTCAGGTTTCTTAAGATAATGACAAATATTTGCAACATTAAGTGTGTGGAAGATGATCTGAAGATCATTTGCTTTCAGAGAACAGATCGCTTAAACTGGTAGAAAAGAAGATATAAAATTGTACCAATGTATACCAATCCACTTTAGTGTGAAGGTTAGTGGAAGGGCTCTTTGCCCTATCTTTGTAACACTGGCTTTATGGAGTGTTACCACAGGGAGGAAATGCATTTTCACCCCAGGCAGACTTTTACTAGCCACATATCCTGCTAAGAACAACTTTCACGCACAAGCTCCCTCTATGCTGCAAACGGAACTGCAGCTAAAATACTGTGCATGGTCAATGCATAGGAATTGGTCAGTAAATGATGTAAAGTTGGTCTGTATGTAGCTAAAACCGATCAAAAGCCTAAACTGTTTAGCTCCATTATGTGCAAGGACTTCAGAACACAGACCAACGTGGAGGGAGATGTGCTGACTGGGCGCCTTTGTGTGGCATTTGAACATATGGTTCTTTCCCTTTTCCTTCTTTCAACCTTGCTAAATGTTTTCATTAATGTCACCGTGGGGTTCACATGGACCACTGTTTCAGGAGAGCAACAGGAACTGTGTGTTTTACACCCAGACGCACATGTGCTCAGCAAAACCCCCATCTGGCATGTGCGGTAAGAATTGAGATTGAGATAGGTGAATGGGAGGAGTGCTGTGAAGGTAGAGTAGCTTTGGTTCTGTAACTCACCAACCTGATAATCACAGGCCATTTCTGTTCGTAGAACCAAGTAGACTCCGGTGCCACATTTTGCAAAAGGCGCCAAATTCTTCAGCCTGTTCAGAAGTTCATGTTGCTGTTCTTTACTGTTGTGTTGGGTGACTGCGGTGCAGTGTTTCAAAGTATACGGTTCAAGCTCTTGAACATGCTGTGTGGATGCTATATCCAATATTTAATGCTGGAATACTGGCTTATATTTAGGCTAAACCACAAGAACACACACATACACCAACCTTGACTGTAATGACCAAAGTGAGTATTGCTGGCTTCAATCATCATCATTATAATGAAATGTTCGAGATCGTAGAAGGATCCATCCAAACATGTATATTCTAAAGAGGCCAAGCTGCAGAAGAAATGTTCTTGGGCTCGTTTTTTGGCTTTTAGCATTTTTGGAATGTGTCCATGTCTTAGAAGAATTTATAGATAGTTTGAAAGAAAGTGGGCTCAAAAGAAATATAATTTTTCAGCCATATCTATATTTCAGTGCAATTAAAATATTGCCTAAAAGTAGAGACAATGCTTATCTGATACCAGATATTGGGCTGAAATCAGAGAACAAAAAGAAAATTAATCAGATTAAGTTTTTTAAAAATCAAATTAAACCTGAAATATCACATACCTTTACCTTCCTGTGTTGTCACGTTTTTACTGAGACCTATAGTATTGCACATACTCACAGTTTTAGGCGAGGTACCTTATCAGAAAAGAAAAGTGGTCTCTACCTGAAAGACCTGAAAGATCTGGAGAACCTCCCACACCAGTTCTAGATAGAGCGTTTCCTTTGTAATGAATGTACTGGATGAAGTGTGTCCTGATGTGTACAGTAAGTGAATTAATGCAGTTACTGTGTGTCAACAGGAATTTCCTCTGGGAATTTGATTCCTGAGGCCTTTGTTGAAAGAAGTAAAAGAGATTTTGAAGCTTGTCTGTTATTCCATATGAAACCAGTCAGATTTGAACATATTCATCTGGACGTTCCTTTGGTTTCACGTTCTGCACACTAAGGTGTTTAACTGCATAACCGGCCTGCGAGGGATAAAGACTTCTGACACCGTGATTAATCCTTGGGCCTATGAAAAAAATATCTTTTTCCTCTTTTTGGAGTAGAATAATCAGATCCATCCATTTCATTGAATTATGAGTTAGCTGCTCAGTTTTCCATTTTAATACATCCCATTTGGTCTGCGTCTCGACAACAGGAGGTTATGCTTTGTGAGGGCTTCGGAGAATTCAGCTATAATGTGTACGCACGCGTTTTGGCCTTTGCGCAGATCTCTGGCTACTTGCATGAAACATCTTAAATATTTATATTTCGTTAAATGCTTAAGGGATAAACCTACGATAAGCTCAGGAATGTACTTAAGTACTTTGCCTTAAACCTCTTAACTGCTTCCTTTAGCTAAAGCTTATTCTTAAAAGAGAATGTTTAAAATTTCTGGGTAATTAAGATGTGAACAGAGTCAGTCAGAGTAGTTTAATGCGAAATGCTATGTTCTAGAGAAAGTGCTCACAGTCATGATGGTAGGAACCAGACTTCTGAAAGCTCCCTCACAAAAACGATATTGCAATAAGTGGGTATAAAAGCACTGCCTGATATCTGAGACACTGTTTTATGATAGTTACAAGCTTTGCCCTAAAACATAGTTTTAAAATCCATCCATGGTGGTCAGGCACATGCAGGGTTCTATGAGAAGTTCTCCGCAAAATGATGTTTTTTCTCCTTGTTTTACTGTTTCACAAATGGAAACAATTAAACACTTAAGGCCTAAAAGTACATTTTCTCATGTATTGTAATAGCTCAGCTTCCCTGAAATGATTTAATGTAGGTACAGGAATATTTAAGTGAACACTTCAGGCTAAATTAATTAATGATGCATTATATAAGTGGTCAACAGAGTCTGATCTTCTTTGCTTTTCTGGAGCACTAGTTTCCCCACTGTAAATCTAGTGGAAACCAGTACATAGTCTGGCTGCAGGTTTTATGCTCTTATGTTTGGCAAATTGTTTCTGTGTGTATTCCCTTGGGCTCTTGTTCTTAAACCCACTGACGAGAAATCAGTCACTGTTTGTGAGACACATGGTACGCTGATGCTATCTGGACATGCCAAACAAATCAGATTGCAACATCATGGTATGCAGTTAAAAAGAGAGAGAGAGAGAGAGGGAGACAGGAAAGAAAATGACAAGCATTGTGTTTGTGACCAACTTTGGGCAGGCATCCATCTCTGTAGTGACACTGGGCTTGGCCGTGCCGCTCTTTGCTTTCCTTCTCGTTGCCACTCCTCCTCCTCTCCATGTGAATGGTCAGGAATTTAAGCTTGAGGGATTTTGAACTAGAGTCAGTTGTTGTGGGGTGCTGCACACCACAGGAACGTTCCTCTCTGTAGTTTGTGTTCCATTAACTTGTATTACTCATATAAAAGCAGAGCCATCTCTTTCCTGCCCCAGACCTGGGGGCCAGTCATTTCCATTGATGTGGAGGAAGAGACTAATCTGAGCGGTGCTACGTCGAGCAAGTAGCTTATCTTGGCATAGACTCTTCTCTGAGGTTTGATCATTGCATGACTGAGGTAGAAGGTATGAGAGATTCCTGGAAGGCTTTCTCAAGGACCTCATTTCTCTCGCTACAGGCTTGGTGCAGGGGAGATGTCATGTAATAGAACCTCTTCCTCCATTTACACGCACCTGTGAAGAGTACAGCTCATAGCTTTGCAGTGACTAGACGTTTTCAGATAATTCTCATTTAGTTGGATATCGAGACACAAACTAATGAGTACTTCCCCAAGAAGTTTTAATGCATGGTCGTCCTGGGATATCAGACAGCAGACCTCCATTTTGGAAATTCATCACAGATTTTAACAACGTTCCTAAAAGTAAAGGTGCCAAAAACTTTCTTTTGAGTCTTTTCTTTTGAAGTGCAGCATAATGGATGGCTCTTTTTGCAAATGAGAAGAATAAGGGTGAAGAAGTTTATACAACCTCCGAATGATGTTATGGTTATTTTCTGTAACCATTCCAGAACCATTATTTTAAGTGTAAACCGTAAAAATGGAACCAAGAAGTTGTTTGACTTAGAAACTGAAAATATTGTTGCACGGATGTGTTTTACATCGACGTAACGCTTTCTTGATGCTCATTCTAAATTGGAAAGTGTGGAATAATGCAATGAAATTATGATTTAATGTCCATTAAATGATTTAAAGCACATTCTGTGAGATCAGTAATTGTTTGAAGACCAGAGAAAAGGTGCCTCCTTCTCATCCTGGGAAATTCAATAGAGCGGCGGGGCGAGCTTTATCGTCTGGAGCGAAGGACATCTGCTTTGCGTGTGGGAGAGATGGAGTCAGAGAAGTGAGACAAGGCAGGCTACACATGATCAGTGGAGGAAAGCTTTGATCAGGCAGCCCCCCCTCCAACCACCCGGCCTTACTTCACTTCTGCTGCTTCGCCAGAAGACGAGAAGGACAATCAAATCAGGCCTCCAGATGTGCACAAGGAAGAACAGGAGCAGCACACATGTGGTTGTAGTGGACAGCACTGATGTGGTCCTTTAAATCTGTAGACTCTGATTGAGGACTGTAAATAGAAATGGGGTCTGTGCTTTATTGAGCCCTGAAAATGTGGATTGTTAGTTCAGAGGGAAGACAAATCTATATAGTACCATCATAGTATGTGGGATTCAGAAGTTGCATACATAAATGGAGTAGTACTATTGGTGAAACATTTGAATAGCAGTGAGGATAACACTATTATCTCCTTCATGACAGGACTGAACCAGTTCCCCTTCTGTACCAACAAAGTGAAGATGCTTTTTGTGAAATTTTGATGAGGCCAGGATGGAGCAGTTTCATAGGGCTAATCTGAAAATCTTAAATCTAAAGCTTTCATGTTCATAAATCAATGTTTGAATATGCAGGTGCAAGTTACTCGCATGGTATATTATATTGTATTGTGGGGACTCTTGTTGTAGTAGTGACTGAGGACTTTGGCATTAGGAGGGTAACATTCTAGACAGGAAGTTGTGAGAAAAGTGGACAATTTGAGTGAATTGATAAGGGTGGCGGACTGACCAAGTCATTATTGGTGTGCATGTGACTCTGAGTCTCTGGCTGATCCTGTTGTATGGCGGCTCTTTGATGTCTTTGGTGTCTTATAGACAGGGCCTCCACAAGCCCTTTGAAGTAGGAAAAATCAGGATGTAGAGGCCTGGCTTGAATGGGTCTCATCTGGTGCTACTAAAGCATGCGTGTAGTTCATAATGATAGTCAGGCTAAACGCACTATTACTTTGGCCTTACTTGACATACCAGTTAGCCAGTAAAATTGGCAGCGTTGTAGTCACATTAGTTATGCATCAAAATGGAAAGCATTTCTGTTTTTAAAAAATATTGTTTGAATATTAAATTGTGAACAGTTTCATGAACAGCATTTGTAACGATCTGATGTAGGGTCAGACTGTATCAGGAAGCAGAAAAATAAATAAAGAAAAAGATGGCAAGACCAAGATTTACTTCGCTTCTTTTTTGTGGTTTATAATTCAGATGATAACCAGGCCAAAATAACAAACAAAAAACCCTCTGGCTGGACACAAAACTGATCTGACAAAATAAAGAAACAAAAATGTATGTTTGCTTACCTAACCTGCAAAAACCAGTAGAGCAACTAAAATTGTGTTGACTTCCTACTTTCATAGTGTCTAATGTGCTATATAAAATGGGTTGTGACGATATATACAAATATATGTTGCCGAAATTCAAGGGGCAATCAATAATCAAAGTCTAATTTAAGGAAAGGGTCCGTAACAGAAATCTAGTAGCAGACAGAACAAATCTAAGCATAAACACAAGTGTTTACACCACTAGACAATCATGCTTGGTCATTTGCAGTCATATCAGTCAGTAAAATTCAGAGTAAAGCTGTTTTGTATTATTATTATTATTATTATTATTATTATTATTATTATTATTATTAACCATGCATTTATAATATTGGCTGATCTCAGATTGTTAACTCAATAAAATTTAGCATTGATGACGTGAAGTTTTGTATTGAACAGGCATTTCAACTCTTATAAATTGGCATGATCTTCAAGAGCTTGGAGGAATATGTGCTTGTCAGTGGGAAGTATCTGTAGAAGAATTGACCAGGTGGTAATTTGCTCCACAAAACCTCTGTTCAGCACTGTGTTAAAATTATTACTACATTTGTAAAGCATGCTGGAGCGTTATGCGATTATCCGGCAATGCCTTTTGAGACAGGGTGACGAATCTCTGGACCATCGGTAGAGAACTTCATGGATTTTCTGACTGGTCACTGCTGATGATACATAGTGGATGATTTCAGAGCTCATACCTGTTGTGAGTTCAGGACAACAAGAGGCCACTTTTCTAACCCAGACTTTACGTCTCCATAAAGTAAACCAGATGAAAGAGATACATATTCTTTAATGTGTAATAATTTACCTGCATGCACCATCCTGGGCCTTTCTCCAGGAATTCACAGTCCTGCTCTATCAGTTCGGCCCAGCATTGCACTTAATGTCAACCAGCTGTCAGGAGACGGAGGCACGTCTGGCTGTGGGCGATGGAGACAGAGCAGAGCAGCCCAACTGAACGCCGTCATGTTGTTCATGCCTGTGATGTTTCTCTGCCCGCTCTGTTTTGTTTGGTTGCTAACAGGAACCCCGTGGAGCACAGAGGTTTTGTGTTTGATAAGTAACTTATGTAGGATGGAGGCCTAAGAACAACAGCTCTACCTGTAATCAGATAGTTCTGCAATGTCAAATGGGTTGCGCGTCAGATTGTCTGGGGATATCGGCATGTACTTTCATTTTAACAGCTTGAATGTAAACTCCACCATGATTTTAAACTCCCAAGCATAATCAATAAAAAGTGGCTTCTTTTTTGTACTGTATAGATCTAAAGCCAATTGTGTGTCAATGAAGCACACCTTATTTAAAGCCATACAGTGAAAAGATTATTGAGATAATGCCTCTAATCCCTCTGCAAAATCCAGCTTATATTCTGTCATGTGGTAGACATTTCACTCCAGATGTGTTTATTTGAAACCCAGGTCTTTTTTCATATGGGTGCAGGGTCACAGCTGTATAGATTTGATATGGTGTTGGGGTATGACTGATCTTCTAACCTTCTTCACATGCATGGTATAATCGCTTTAGGAAATAGTTTCCATATAATATATTATTTTCAGAAGACATTATAGGTGAGTAATGGAATTCTCTGAAGTTTTAGATGAATTATTATGGTAATTAAAGACTTGTTCTGTTTTTTTGTGTACCACTGGCTCAAGGCAGCTTTCCACATATTCATGCCCAGTCTCTAAATTAATTTACAATGACCAACTGTGACAAAGACATATTCACCTGAGAAGGTGTAAACCTTCTGAGGAGCCAGTGCACAATGCCACAGTATATTTTCTAGTGAGTATTTATGAGTAGTGGTTCCCACATCTGGACCTGGAAGCCAGTCTGCTCTACACAGATTTTGTGTTTTCCATGCAACTGCAAAATGGTATGATAATAAGTAACTGATTACAATTTTGGTAAATTTTTAAAATAACAATGATTGTACTCATGGTAAGCCCTTATTAAAACTTACATACAACAAATCTGTGAGCAATGAACTGATGTGGTATGGGGTAATCAATCAAGGCATGTTATGTGTTTCTTCAGGCTGGAGCTGCAGATGTTAGACAGACACTGGCAGAGCTACAGCAGCAGAACCAGCTGAGGAGTCATTCACCTCCACGTCGCCAAAGGCGGAGATGGTCGCAGCTTCGCTCCGAGGGTGTTCTGCCCAAACCTGCACCCCAGGAAGAGGAACCATTCATCTTGGACCTGAAGAACTTTCCTGACCTGGCAAATGCTGACCTGGGCTCCCAGAATCCAAATATTCAAGTGAGACATCATTCAGTTACAATGATCAGGTCTGACCTATTATCTGACCTACTATCAAATCAGCCAGAAAAGCATCCGATCTATTCGTTATATTTTTATAGTGAAGTGAAAGTGATTTTCTGTCATTGTGAATACACCACACAGTGCACCACAACGAAATTTGTCCTCTGCATTTAACCCATCACACGTGCACAGCTATCAACTGGCAGTTTACTGGCAGCTATCAACAGCGCCCGGGGAGCAGTGCTCAAGGGTTTCCTCAGTGGTGCCCGGGCTGGGACTTGAACTCAGGGGCAAAATCCTAACCACTAGGCCACCACAGCCCCTTGGCAGATACCCTTGGTTTATAGCATTATTGAGCTGAGGGAGACAGTGACTAGAAAACTCCCTAAGATCATGACAAACGAGGAATAAGACTTGGGCCACAATGGATCATTATTATCATGAATTATCATGACAAATTAAATTAATGAAATATTCATGAAATTAACCAATGACAAGAAGTCCGTTCTAAAATTATCAGACCACCTGGACCTCTCTTTGTGTAGCACTTTATTATATCTTGGCTCACTTTTTACTGTAATAACTTAAACTAGGTGTTCTGTTTTTTTAATGTACACAAATACTGTTTAAATAAGCATGAAGACTGTTTACTGGTTTGCTAAAACTTTGGACAGCATGAATAATTACCCCAGATCAATCATTCTGTGGGTTTTGGGGCCTTTCTTTGTAGTTGGTCTATGTATCTTGGCTTTAGGTCCTGTCTAAACACCACTGTTGACATTGAGAGACATATATGTTATAACAAATATGTATAGCTGTGTGACAATGCCCAGTCCTACAGTTTTCCCACCTCTCTGAGCACTAAATCAGCTGGTGGTAAGCTGAAGAAATTGATTAATTTTACTTGGCAAGACGTTATGGTAGATGCAATTAACCTATGCTCTCATTGTTTCATACTGTTATTACAAAGATTGCCGCTATGATTGCAAAAGGGAGTGGGATTTCTTTGCACTTATTGGCTATGTCACAGCTGCTCTTAAGCAAAAAGGCCTCTAAAATAACTCCAGGCGAAAATTTTACAGTGAAGGATCACAGCTCAGCTATCCTTCTTTACAAAGCTTATAAAAAGACAATGAAAACAGGAATATTTAAAAAGTCTGGCGTCTTTTTTTTTTAACGTATGTCTTTTTAATATTTACGGCAATAATTGTTTCCTTTAAATAGTTTTTTTAAAGAGGTAAAGAAGAGTGCTTTTTTATTTTTAGCACTCTTATGAAGTTTATGTGTGCATGCGAATTTGAGAGGAAATTAAGTTCTTCTGGGAAAAAGTTCTTCTGGGGAAAAAAATACACAAGGGAACCCTGGTATCCAAATTTACTTTTATAACAGGGAAAAAGCTTAAGTCGTCCAAGTGGGAACGGTCCATCCTCCATACATACCAGACAAAGCTATTTTTTTAAATGTGTCTTTCCTTTAAGTAGTAACCCTCGCTAAGTGTGGGAGGATTTATGCTTTTTTTATCATATTGCATACTTATAATAATGTTATGAGAGTTTTTAAGGACATGGGAGTTGAAAAAATGATGGATTGGACTCTTCACTTGCCATCCAAAGGCATGACGAATTGTATACTCATTTTTCCTAACATTGAGTTGTAAGGGCAAAAAAAATCCAGTTGATGCTGAACTAATGCCAAATATGATGCGGTTCAGCTTCCTGAGATATCCCTGTGGATCCAAAGTGAACCTGGCTTAAAGATGCTCAATAACTTTCTCTATTGAAACCTGTTCATTTTTTTAAAGCAAAGTTTATTTTGCTGATTGCAGTCTCGATTGATTTCTTAGCAGGAACTGTGTGATCTCAGAAGATTTAAAAGCTTCTGTGACCTGCGTTGTTCATCACACAAACTATAGTGTAGATTTTGGAAGAAAATCAGATCTTCAGCTCTAAGCTTTGCTTGGAAAGTCTGAGGTCCAAAGCAGAAGAGGGCAAGGATAACTGATGTAATCGGTGTAGCTGTAGTAGCTTAATCACTGCACCGCATTTAAACAGCACTGCATCTTTATAAACAGCTGCTACAGCCATCAGATTGTTACGTTGGAAGGAATATAAACAGCCAGTCCTTTGTCTAGGCCTGCTTAGGGGATGGCTGGAACTTCTATATCACCCTGCAGATACAACAAGCCAAGGCTTGCTGAACATAAACCTTTCACCAAGAAAACATCCTCTGGAGAGCTGATGGAGGGGACATTGAAGGGGTCTTTTCATGTTTTATTTTATGACCTGCTTGCAGACCACTTTGACAGTTTTGGCAGAGTCCAAAATATAGCTCATAATATGCTCAACATACACTCTCCTCAGCATCAACTGTACTTTGAAAACTCCATATCTGTTCTCCCTCTCATTCCCTCTTGGGTGATCATTGAGGTTCTTGACATTTTTAAGAGAATTATTTAGGACGTTTGTCATGTGATATAACTGAAAATATTGCGTAGCACTCATTCTTAATGCTCTTGAGTTACAGTGACTTTAAACATACTTTGCAATCCCAATATTCTTTCTTTCGCCCTCTATCAGGTAACCATAGAGGTTGTAGATGACCCCCAGATGGAAGTTGAGATGGACCTGGCCAAAGAGGGCAGGAACGACTGGTCTTTAAGCTCTGAGCAGTGGTTGGACCACAAAAAGCTCTTTTGGCCCCTCTTTTGGGAGTACCACGACTCCAGCGAGGAAAACCCAGGCCAGGCCAGTCTGGAGGAGAATGGAGAAGACCTCAACTACGATGGAGAAGATTCCCCTCTGAGCGGAGTTGGAGTGGACTGGGGCAAGAGATGGAAAGGCTGGGACTCAATGGAGAATTATGGTAAGATAAGAACTTTAGTCTAATGGCTTTCATGACAATGGCATTGCGCATCAGCAACGAGTAGAATAAATTTGTGGTTTTTGTATGTAAGGTATACAAAAGTAAATCATATTTGCCTTGTAATTTGTCATTTTAATTTTCAACTCAATGTCTGGAAACTTTATGGAATTCAAAGTAATTTCTTGCGTAGTTTTTCAATAAATAGCTTTTTAGTAAATGTGTGTGTTTAGTCAATTAGTAAAAAATCACTATATTAGCAATACTTTTCATTAAATAGAAACTTTAAGTAAACTTTCCTTCCCTACTTCTCTCTGGCATTACATTATGAACTCTAAATTAACAGTGGCTTGTGTATATTTAATATCCATGGGAATAAAACGCATCATGGATGATGGTATATAGCACAAGCGTTTCTTTTTGTTCAAAATGATAAGAAACCAACAGTTTTGTAAAAAAAATGCCAAACATGAATCATTTTACACTTAGACCCGATGCACATACTCTCCTCTGATAGGAAAACAAAAGTTATTTGTGACTGACCACAGAGATGCAGGAAAAATGTAGGAAATGTTATTACTTTCCTTCGAAAAGCTACATGAAGCATGGCTTTTGGGTTTTTTGTCCTCCTCACTATCAGAAATAAACAGGCATTTATGTTTGCGCTTTAAGCTAAAGATTGTATGCACAGAGCTGCTCAGAAAGTGTTTTTCTTAAACCAATTTCCTCCCTTAGATTGAAACAGCAACATAGGCCCAAGCCTCCTCTGTAGTCCTGACATGATTTATGATTTGAGGTTGCACTCAAGAACCACTGTATAAACATGCTGTTACTGTCGCCAGTCTCTCAGACTTTCTTCTGATGCCTATCAGCAGTAAATAGAAAATAGAGCTTATCCTGATATATTGCTTGCGTTATTTAAGTTGTTAGTGGTGACATCAAACATTTTCATGTGTTTTTTTGCTTGGTTTCCCTCCCCCTAAAATATGCATATTATGCCCATATAATGTAGCTGCATTTTTCATTTTTGAATAATTTTTTTAAATATTCTTCAAATTCTCTACTATATCTAAATCTCTAAAAATCTTCAAAATGTAGACCCCTAAACTATTACAAAGCCATTTTTCTGTCTGTCTGGGACAGTGGGGGAGAGACTCCGGCTCAGTCTGGCCTACATTACTAATAGTGGGCACTCAAGCATCAGGCCTTTGTGTCTTCTTTGAAGTTGACATTATTGCTGGGAAAGGACCACATTTAGAAGCTCTGCCGCTTGCTAATAGCAGTGTGGGGCCTCAACATTGGCTTAACAACTAATATTTGTGTTCAGTCAGACGGCAGATTGGACAGAAAAAGCCTTGCTCTTCTTTTTATCCCTCCGTCGTACTGATATCCTTAATACAACATGGATATTTGCATTTGCTGAAGAATTTGTGGCACTTTACCAGACTCAGGGCAGCATATGGAATTGGAGCCTTCTGTCAACTTCAGTGTTTCCTATCACTAAGCAAAATGGAATATAATACAGCAATACAAATGCAGCCTTCATTGTTGGAATTGCTTTGGATTCACACAAAATATATCAAACTTTCCATCTTCTCAAGTGCTCGGTTCCTGGTGCCATAATTTTCTTGCAGCTTGAACAATACTTCATTTGCAAACTGTCACACAAAGAGGTCTGGAAATGGTAAAGACAACACATTGACATATAAAGTCAGTGTTTACTGTGTTACTGTTATTTCCAATTAATGTTTTAATTAATTTAAGCCATAGCCCAATGGTTAGAGAAGTGGGTTTGTGACTGAAGGGTCCCAGGTTCGATTCTCAGAACCGGGTAGCAGGCTGAA
>JBBIGC010000001.1:47586151-47600393 GCA_037576955.1 Lepidarchus adonis
GGCACCTAACCCCCAACCACTCACCATGTACGTCGCTCTGGATAAGAGCGTCTGCCAAATGCTGTAAATGTAAATGTTTTGTTATAGGAAAAAAAAATTAGTTTAAGTTTATTTTTCTTTTGCACAGTACTGAATTTCAGTAAGAAGCAAGAGTTATGTTATAACTTCTAATGTGATTGTAACAGTTAATAATGTATTTAATTCTTAGAGTAGGTTTAGAACCCCACCCTTTGCTTCATGTTCTTCCAACACCTGTTTTTAAAGTAATGGATGAAGGGAAAGGTTGCTTTTCTCTGGTGCCACCATCTAGGTGTTCAATCAATGAGCTTGAACCCTGCCAATGCTTTTTTAATAATGTTTTTTCTTAAAACAAGGAAACAGCTTCTTCCCAAATGCCTATTGTTCAGTGTAGTTAGAACTTTTCTTGAAGAATCTTTTCAAGAATCTGATATTTCATCGTACTGCTGAAATTTGGGCTCGGTGAAGCCCTTGGTAAACCATTGAAATTACAGTTTTCCTGACCAGAAAGCTTAGCTTACACTCTGTTGCGTCAAAAGCAACATTTATAGTCATATCAGTTCCATCAGCAATTTAATCAAAGGTTAACTCCTCTCATTTGAGCCATACCACTCAGAGGTGATTGGTGCAGCATACCGCAAAGCCTGAGCTCTGTTTCCCTGGACTAAACACCATGTTCCCCAGACGTCATTAGAGTAAAGCATTGGTGTGGTCAAAAGCAAACCCCTACCCAGAAGAGACTCCTTTGCTGTACAGTGCGCTAACTGTGGGTGTGACTGATGTTGGTGTTTGAGGAGTTCGGGCTAAAGGGTTAATCCTGCCTCCTGCCCCACCATACCCCCTTCACCTCTGTGGGTCCAGCGTTCTAAAACTGAATCTAATGTGTGTACTTCGTGTACAGAACTCAGCTGTGTACATACGAAACAGAGGAGAGTAAACAAGCCACATTATTAATGATGTGGCTCACGCATAATCTCTGCACACTTAGTAATGTAACGTTTTCCTGTAATTATGGCCGGCCGCAAAAACACAGCCCAGCCTTGAGCAGCAGGGTGGCCTGGTATAGTGCAGGACATGAACTGTTCCTGAACGTTTTTTAAATATGCCGGAAATAGTTACCCTCACGTATAATTTGTTGTCTATTCTGAGTGTTTGTCTTTGTCCCTTTAACAAATTAAAATCTGCCCCTAAAGTGGTTGGTGTTGGCCCTCATTAACTGGATCAGCATGTAGAATTGGAGCTTTAGGTTTTTTGAGGGTTTTTTTTAAACACATCCATCCATTGTCCAAGCCATTTTATTCATTCTGGGTCATGGGGAAGCTAGAGTAGACCCCAGCTGATTATGGTCCAGGGCAGGGCAGGGCAACACAAAGACATACATTTCTAACATATATAATATACTAGAATATTACTTACATATACAGAAGTGAGTACACCCCTCACATTTTTGTAAATATTTTATCATATCTTTTTATGGGAACACTGAAGACTTTGATACAATGTAAAGTTGTCAGTGTACAGCTTGTATAACAGTGTAAATTTGCTGTCCCCTCAAAATAACTCATCAAACAACCATTAAGGTCTAAACTGTTGGCAACAAAAGTGAGTATACCCTTAGGTGGAAATGTCCAAATTGTGCACAATTAGTAATTTTCCCTCCCTGGTGTCATGTGACTCATTAGTGTTACAAGGTCTCAGGTGTAAATGTTGAGCAGGTGTGTTAAGTGTTATCACCCTCTCATACTGGTCACTGGAAGTTCAACAAGTCACCCAATGGCAAATAACTCTTTGAAAAAAAGAATTGTTGCTCTACATAAAGATGGTCTAAGCTATAAGAAAATTGGTAAAACCCTAAAACTTAACTGCAGCACAGTGGCCAAGACCATACAGCAGTTTAACAGGACAGGTTCCACTCAGAACAGGCCTCACCATGGTCGACCAAGGAAGTTGAGTGCACAGCTTAGAGTCATATCCAGAGATTGTCTTTTGAAAACAGAAGTGTGTCTTGCCTACAGTCAAGCATGGTGGTGGGAGTGTCATGGTTTGGGGCTGCCAGCGCTGAGGAGCTACAGTTCATTAAAAGAACAATAAATGCCAACATGTACTGTGACATACTGGAGTAGAGCATGATACCCTCCCTTTCGGAAACTGGGCCGCAGGGCAGTATTCTAACATGATAATGACCCCAAACACACTTCCAAGATGACCACTGCCTTGGTTATTTTGTTATTTTGAGAGGACAGCAAAGCTGTACACTTACTACTTTACATTATATGAAAGTGTCATATCTTCAGTGTTGTACTATAAAAAGATATACAAAAATGTGAGGGGTATGTGTATTCCCATGTGTCCTAGCTCAAAATGGTGCCTTGTGATATAAACAAAATAAAATTGTGAACTTTCTGCTTTAGATATTATTCATTGTTTCTGTATTTTTTGTATTATTTAAAAGGTATTGCTCTCTGATGAGAATTCTCAAACTGCTTATTTTGCAGTCCGGTATGGAATTGTTCTGTTTTTCCTCCATAAAAAGCATGTCCAAAAATTCAAAGATCACAGTAAGCAAAGAACCTACCATGCCAAGCATATCATCAACACCTCATTGTGTTTGACATGCCTTTGGCATGGTTTGGCTCCTGTATCTTTAGGCCAATTAACCTGCACCCAGCAAGCAGCAACACTGGCAAAATTCAAGTAGCCATGATCAACCTAAGCCAAACGCTCTCTTTCTCCATCATTCCCACCATGTAGTTCTCTTGAAGCCCTAATTTCTTTACCATGGACATGAAGCGAGTGTATGGTTGGACAGAAAGCTAAGCTATTAGCCCATGCTTTCCAGCTGAAGTGTTTGTCTTGGCCGGCCTTTCTCCTCTCTGCAACTGACATATTTATTACAACAAAAAGTCCTGTCCTGCCAGCAGAGCCCACATCCTGTTCATTAGTGAGATTATATTTTTCAGAGAAATAGGCAATATTAATTTAGTTGCGCATCATTAGCCTTGCTATGGAAGCACAGCTGAGAAGAGCTCTTTATAGCCGTTTTTTACAGCCTTGTGAAGTGGGACTTCAAACAGTGCTCATGGTTCAAGAGAGAAAAGGCAGGGAGAGAATAAAACACACTTGGACCAAGTTCTCTATAGTTCAGGTGTTCTTTTCAGGCTCATTCCCACCTAAAGTGTGCCGATGCCATGTTAACAGAGCTAAAGGCATTTCACGTATGGCCTTTGTGTGTTCATTATGCCAGGCCTAGGGATGGACAATATGGCAAAGTTGTAATACTGTGATTCCAATACATATATTTTCATGTTGCACCAACTGAACAGTACAGGACCTTGTTGTTTTGGTCATGAAAATGTCCTGGGTGGGACTAGATAGCTACTCCACTTATACACAAGAAAAGTGGTTTGTTAGTATTCTTTAAGAGCTGATCACATTGTTGATAAGAGTTTATTGTATTGTAATTAAGATATTGTGTCATCATATCACTTACCCTCTGCCAATCGTTCACTGCATATGACACTATGTCTGCTGTTCCTCCCAAATGCACAGAATATGAAGAAGAGGAATGGAGTGACTGGTCTCCATGCAGCGTTTCCTGTGGTCATGGAAACCAGAAGAGGATTCGGTCTTGCGGCTACGCCTGCACCGCCACAGAGTCACGCACATGTGAACTACAGCGTTGCCCAGGTGAGACCCAAGCTCAGGCTCAATCAAGTCATAACATTTATTCATGTCCATAAGTGGCATCAAGACTTACACAGTGAACGAATACCAACACCAGTGCTAAGGAGTGGTTAGAGCTTGTTCTTTTGAACAGAGGGTTGCAGGTTCAAGTCCTGGCCAAGCCAGATCCACTACGCTGCTCCCCGGGCACTGTTGACAGCGCCCCAGCAGCTTAAATGCTAGAAGTGTTCACATGGACAAATAATTACATAATCAAATTTATTTTAACACTAAATAAACGTAACACTAAATAAACACTAAAAAACTGCCAAACATTGCAAAGTTTCTCATAATTTCTCCCCCAAATTATTGGTCGCTCCTTCTGCATTTGTTTTTCATTTCATGTGATTTCATTGTATATTTAATCACAAACTTTTCTTTTACATTCCTCTTATTGACACTGATCAGTCATAACATTAACACTGCAGACAGGTAAACTAATAACATTGACTATCTAGTTATTTCAGTACAACATTACATGTCAGGGCAGTGGGCAACAAGTGAACAGTCAGTCCTTGAAATTGATGTGCTGGAAGCAGAAGTGTAAGAAAGCATAAGGAACTGAGCCACCATGACAGGGGCTTTATTCTGATGGCTAGTCAGAGCATCTCCAAAACGACTTGTGAAGTGTTCCAGGTGTGTAATAGTACTACTATAAATGACCCTAGGTAAGACAACTGGTGGATCAGCAACAGCCTTGTCTGCTTAACACAAAAACACTTCTACAGTAGCATTTAGGATCAAGCTGTATGATACCATACAGAGGTTAATATCCTCTTATACAGTGGGTAGGTGTACTAACTCCCACAGGAACTGGTATTTAGGTCAGTAATGAATTTCCTGTATCTGTGCAAGCAGAAGCAGAGCAAACCAGTTAGAATATGTTAGGGGAGAAGCTGCTTAGGCCTCCCTCTGTGTGTAGTGTACACAGTATAAAACTAGTCTTTGAATGCATTGACTTGTGTCTGATCAATGAGGGCTTTCAGTACAGGCCTCACACATATAGGTCAGTCTAGACAGCCCACACACACACACACACACACACACACACACACACACACACACACACACACACACACACACAGAATTAAGCTTGTCCAGTCCCAGCCCTGGTCATTAAACACTGCTGACTTACCGAAACATACACTGTGAAGCTCCAGATCATTTAGTGCAACTAGGCTGATTTAGGCAGAGATACAGACCGCTATGTAGTATACTGCAACTGTCATGGGGAACTGATGCTGATTTGTCCTCAAAACACAGTTTGAGATTGCAGATTTAGTTTGCATGGCGTGCACAGTGTGTAATAGATGGAGCTTGCACACATTAAAGCCCCTGCTGCTTATGTTTCTATTATTGGTGAAGGCAAGCAGGGTAGGGGAGAAAAACATTCACCGTTACTATACAGTCGAGGTCTCGATTGAATGATGTTTGGTGTGTTACCACTGTTCTCTTTTTTCAGATGACCTGAATGCAGTGACAGAGCTCATTCCCCATGAGATGAATGACACTGATGCTTTTGATACAGGTCGGTTAAGGGCAGTTGACACTGCTACATTGCATATGTTCCATTTATTTATACTGGCTTTACCAGAGAGAATCACTCATCATTTGCATATAATAATAATAATAATAATCATCATCATCAGCATCATTATCATCATCATTTACTATATATTTATTATTATAAAATTCTTATTGATGGGGTTTTTTTCAGTAACTTTATGCAAAATAACTTATTTTATCAGAAGGGGCTTCTCACTTCTCATCTTCCATGCTGCATTACTCATCAGCAGATCAACATAAAGTCACAACATTTTACACACAAAGCCGTCAGTGTTTTGGCTCATATATGTTAACAGCGTCATGGGGAAAACATTTGATTGCATTAATTACAAATATCCAAATGAATTTCTATTTGCCACTAGAAAGCCTGCAGAATAATTAAAAAAACATTATTATATCAATAATGTACCATAATTATCTTTGATACGATCAAGAAACGTATCAGTATTCGATCACTCTGTTTTTATAAATATGGCATTCTAGAAATTATTTTATTGTATTTTAAAGCAAATTTCAATTTATAAAATTCTAGAGTTGTAGAATTGTATTATAAAAGTTTTATACTTGAAGTTTTTGTATTTTTTCATATTTTATACTTTTTTTGAAAGATATTGTATTATATGTAATGTAAATGTATGCAAAAATAGATTATTCTTTATTTGCTGTTTTCTTGCTGAAGTTATAAAGAGTGTTTCAGCCAAGACTGCTTTTGAATGAGGCACATGACAGGGCAAGCAGAGTTCATTTACATTCATCATTCACAGTAAAATAAACAACCTTTTGGATTATAAGAGACAACGAGAAGCTGAAAAATGGTAAAAAAAAACAAAAAAAACACACACTTTAAATGTAATGAGTTAACTTCAAGAGAAAAAGTTTTAAAAAATAGAAGAAAAACACTGGACGTTAGCCCTTTAAAATAGAAGAATTATAATTCAAGTGTAAGACTTGTGTAGTTACTTCTTATTCTATTGTTAATGTTAGGCTGCGTAAAAGTACTATTGTATTGCCTGATATTTTTTGTTTGTTATGTTGGGCTTTTTCCCTCCATGTCTGATCCAGTATTTTGTGGATTCAGTACTGATAGTAAGTTCATTGTAATGCTTTTTCTATAGTGCACTGGAGGAGGATATTTTTATGTGTATTAGTTCAAATAATGCATATTTTTGGAGCATTCAAGGAGTATTCTTAAAACAGGGTGAATCTGTAATAATTACACAGTAGTATGTGTTTATTAGATTATATCTCATGTGTGGTTTAACCTGAGCCGTTTAAACTTACAGTTTTACTGCTTCCCTCTTTAATATTTATTGAGTTTAATATATTCTGTTCAGTCAATGTCCAGTTAAAAGCATGTTTCTACTACAGTTGAAATGGTCCTTGTCCTTATGGAAACGACCCCTTCGAGGCTGCAATCAGGGGAAGAAAGTAGTGGTCTAGTTTGAATGGCTAGGGGGTGATATGGGGGAAAACCCACATAGGACATTTTCAGGATTGTTCCACAGAGTGTTACTGGAGCCATGAAACTGTACTGTACTTTTTGGTTTCCAAAATCTGGCACAAACATTGAAAGTGATAGCTTTACCATAATAACAATACAGCCTAAAAACATAAGATACAGTATTTTTATAATTCAATATTTCAATAGCCCCCAATAAATAATTTGTCTGATGTTCAAATTATTAATAAAATAGTGCTTTAGTGAAAGCGTTCCAGACTGATTTAGTTTTAGGTTTTAGGTTTTGGGTTGAGGTTAAGATTAGTGTTGGGATTTGGGCCAAGGTTAGGGTTAAGGAAAATTAAGATGCTATATATATTTAGTTAAGTAATATCAGTGTTTCTCTTGTATGTTTCCATAATATGTTCCAATATGTCATACATTTCCTGCAAAAGATCTTATTCCTCAGCAGGGGATAAAAATTGCTGATGTTCTGAACTGTCTGGCTCACTTAAACTCATTTTCCTTACTGCCACATTAAAGAGGGGAAATGTCAGCTACAGTATAGGAAGAGCTGAATTTAACAATAACTGACAACTGGAAATCATTGGCATATCCTTCCAATTTGGGGGAATTTTTTGTCAAAATGTTTTGCAAGTAATTTGAACTGATGATCAAAAAAGAGAATTTTGTTAAAAATAAGTCACTAAATGTTCCATTTTCAAATCTTGTTAATTCTGAATATTACTATTCTTAATATAACTATAATTAATATTCTTCCTGTGCATTTTTCTCAATCACTTTAGAATATTTTATAAAATTGCCTTAGATTTTGTCCTCAACTTCCTATTTCCTAGTCATGTTTATATTAAAGCTTTTGCATGTATTTTGTTCTAAATTCATTTTCCAAAAGAAAGCAAAGTGCTGTCAAGTTTGACAGACGATGTTCTTCTCCACAGATATGGACAGCTGTGAGAAGTGGCTGAACTGTAAGAATGACTTTCTTCAGAAGTACGTCCACCAGGTCCTGACTGAATTACCCAGCTGCCCTTGTGTCTACCCGTCTGAGGTTGTCTACAGTGCTGTCAACATCTTTGATGAGAAACTTCGCAAAACGTACCGGTGGCGTGATGCCAGTGGTCCTAAAGAGCGGCTGGACATTTACAAGCCGTCAGCCAAATTCTGCGTACGCTCCATGCTTTCTTTCGACAGCACCACACTGGCAGCTCAGCATTGTTGTTATGATGACCACATGAAGCTTATCACACGGGGCAAAGGCGCTGGAGCACCCAACCTCATCAGCACAGAGTTCTCTCCAGAGCTGCATTATAAAGTGGACATTTTGCCCTGGATCCTGTGCAAGGGGGACTGGAGTCGCTTTCATTCGGTTCGACCTCCAAACAATGGACTGCAGTGCACAGAAAACCCCAAAGAGGACGTCTATATGAACGAACTGGAAGAAGCCCGAGAGTATTGAGAGCCTAACTGAGCTACAGCATCTGTCATGGGAGCATCGATTGTGTTTTTTAAAATGTATTCATTCAAATTCTAATAGAAAGAGGCTGTTTGCTTTGACTTTGTAACAGTCGTGGCCAGCAACAACTGAGAAAGCTACTGTAGCTATGGAAATACGGTATTTAGCTGGAACACCTCAACAAAGCTGTGTGCCACTTTTAGAACCAGCTACAGTTGAATATGGAGCCACAGAAATGATGGAGCTATGGAAATACAGTTTTTGAACTTCATTGCATGAAGAAATAGGCTCAAAACATGGTGAGAGGACTCATCTGCTGTTTATGTACAGCTGGAGCGTAAAACAAAGGAAAAAACTGTTCTTTTTTGTAAAGGTGATAGCTGGCTACAACAAAAAATGGAACCAGAGGTGTGGAGGTAAAATAGACTGACACTTCATTGAAAGCAGATTTGCGTCCTGTTAGAGATCCCATACACTGTGTATATACAGATAAATTGGAATACATGGCTTTAGCTGAAATAACATGTTGGTCTGGCACCTAGAAAGCAAAGATGGTGATGTAACAAATTCTTCATACTTTTCTTCATAGAGCCTAATGCACAGCCTTGTTCAGAATCAAGCTAAAGGGCTCAATGGGGGTTCAAACATGGCATCCCCTGGAACAAGTTCACTGTATTTATTGGATTCATAGTACTCCCTTTTTTATCTGCGATGTGCTCAAAGACTCAGATGTGTCATGAAAGGAATTCCACTCAAGCTGCTAAACTTGCAATGAATCCAAGCAGAATGCTCGTTTGTTGTCTTAGACTTGAAGCTCAGTCTTGGCCCTCCTCCTGCCCGGGCTAGATCAATCCAAACAAATCAAACATGAGCCCCAGTGCCTCGTGCACGTCGGCTTTGACATATTTCACGGAATACTTCCACTCTTTGGAGCCTGTATATTGTTACCCCAAATGTATTCAGATGTGGTGTCATAGGACGAGATGTTTGTACAAAGTGATTCTATCTTTGGTATGCTTTAACGGAAGGTGGCACTGGAACATAATTAGGCAGTCAGATAAAGGGACAAAGGAAAACTTCTTTCACAAGGTCAGGTATTTTCTTTCACCAGTATAAACCGTGTTTTATGAAAAGGGTTTCAGCACTTCTACACTCAGGGGCAGATTTGTCGCAGACATGCCTTGTAGGCGAATGCAACATGCGCCTGAATTTACATTCAAATTCCCAAGACTGTGACTTATATGTGTATAGCCACTCCCACTAACAAGAAACAGAAAACAAATGTTCAGTGATGAAGAGAGAACGGTGTTCATAAATGTAGCTATTTCCCACCCAAGCACCACCATGACCTCATATTCTGCATCTTCTCACAAATGTACATCAGATCCTGAGAGTTTTTCTAATGGTAAACACTCTTTCGCAATGTCTGCTGCTGTCTGTTAGAGGAAATCTCCAAACAACACTTCCTCTGAAACCCTAAGGCTAATTTACACCTGGTTTTCCAGGTCCTAGGACATTGGACCCTTGGGCTTAAAGGAACACTGTGGACCATAAATGCAAAACACAGTCATAATGTAATCCATTGGGCAGTTTCTGTCAGTAAGCGTTTCCTATGCAGAATTCTTCCATAAACAGTCAGTTATACTTAGAAATTAAAATGTAAATCTGTTCTTTCAGATTTTCCAGGGCAGTGGAATTTGGATAGACATTCTCGTAGTCTAAGCGCTGTATTGTTAAACTGTAATAGTTGTAGTTCAAATTTAAGTTTGAGTTTAGGTACGAGGAAATGCATCACCATTTTTGTCTCTGTTAATCAATGCTACAATACAGCAGATAGAGATTATGTTGAAAACTCCTATTCTTTTTTATTATATTTTGCATTCTAATGATTTAATTTGTTTTGTGTGCAGATTGCAGTCTAACACAGCGATTTGACCATAAAGTTGGGGTTGTCTTTACCTAGCTGATAGATGAAAGTTCTGTCTTAAGCTGGGGGGGTGCACTTGTGAAGCAAACCAACATCTATATAAACAAAGTATGTTTTGCAGAACCTTGATGATCAGTGAGATCTAATCAAAGCCCACTTGTATGGGGTGTTGTTTTAACAGCTAAAGCTTCTCCTTTCAGACCGGGCATTTATCATGATCTGTCTCTTTGTTAGATGTTGAAACAGAATTCTGGGGATTTACCATGCAAAGACGTGTCGACAGAGGCCTATTTCATACCGCAGTGAAAACATCCACCTTTGGAGAAGTGACATCTTAATGAGTGAATTCAGACACAGTGTTGCCCCACCCCAAAAAAACTTCAGGATCAGAATGTCTTATCAGGTCCAGATTGGGACATTTATGCTTGTTTTTCCTTCCATCACATACACTGTGCAAAACATTGCACGTATTGCGTCTTACTCAGTCCATAGTAATATTATTTATGGATTTGTTAGTCAGCGTTTCTGTAGTTCGTAATTATTGAAGACAGTAGCAAGTTTAATTTACATGCATGCAGATATGAACAAGTAACAAATATGCAAAACATTTGTTCTTGTTCGGACGTAGACAGTAGAAACATATGGAGATGTGTTATTCATAAACTTGCTTGTATTAGTAAAATCTTGCATAAACACAAACAGGCCTTTTAGACTCTAATTGATATAAATGAGATTATCAATAAATGAGAATTAAGAGTTTGGTCAGAAATGCACATCAGTGAATGAAACTATAGCCATCAGTTATCACAGTGATGCCATGTTAATTGAGCCATCCATTCTCAGCCCAGATTCATTCTTTTGTAACTTTGTTCCTTGGCCAAGCTTTACTGAACAAAAGTCCCATTTTTTAGAATCTGAATTAATTAGAAACTCAATCTCACTTATATGTACATATGTGGCGTTGAGTTTCAAGACTTTTAATCAAAATGTAAGAGATTGGAAATGATCTGCTTGAATCTACTTTCCTGACCATGCCCTTAAAAATTTAACCTAAATAAGTAAATACAAATGAAACAGTATCTCTTGAAATGAATGACACTTATTGTAGGTGTTGTAGTTTGCTGTAATTATTAATGGGATTATATGCATGTTGTAAAGCTTGTTCAACCAAGCAGCAATTAGCACAAAAGAATATATGTGGGAATCGTTCAGGGCTTAATCTTTAGCCACGTTGGGATGTCTTGGTCAAACTATTCCTTTAAGCCGTGAGTGCATCTTCTGTGAGTTAGCAGTGCATTCCAGTCCTACACAATCTCATACAGTGCAGCTGTGAAAGAGCTTTAATCTCTCACCGTGAGCACCCTCTGCACTCTGTTATGGCATGTTTGCCTCGCGTTTCAGCACCCTGGAATCTAGGGGCTGTGTGGTATGTGCCCTGGCCAGGAGGTGTGGGTGCGGCCAGTGGAAAGGGGCAAAGCCCACTATCTACTCCATTCAGTACAGGCTTTGGTCTGAGTGTGGGGGCTTGCTTTGAAGCAGTGCCAGCGTCCCCCTCCTGTTTCTTTTTAGCTCAGGATTGCAGTTTGTAGACTACAGCAGGTTTCCATTGCTTTATATTACAACAAAGACTCTGTATTACACTCACATTGTCGAAAGGTACCAAACTTGTTCAGACACCTAAAGGTAAAACTCATGGATTTTCTAAAATATTGGATATGAGCCTTCAGATTTAACCAATGAACAGAGAGGAGAAATGGGTGTGGAAGAGCGAGGATCCACAGACATTGAGATGGATGGACTCGTAGCTTATTCTCCGTTACACATCCTTTATGAAAAGTTTACGTTTTCATGGTCTTTCAGGAATATTTGATGAGATTGTGTGTCACTTTTAAGAAACTTCTGAAAGAAAGGCACTTTATTTAAGATTAATAAGTGAATATTCGTATCTCTGTGTATATACTACCATATATTGAATAATACCTGTATTGTACAATTTACAGACATTTTTTTATTTGTTTCATTATTGTAAAGGGAAGAATTACACAAATGCTGCATTCTTAAAGGATTTTGTATGTAATGTAAAATGCTATGACATGTCATGTCTATTGTTAGATTTATTATTGTACAGTATTTATTGTCCATGATTCATAAGATGCACTATATAAAGCTGAAATATCAATATACCGCTCATGGGTGGATGCCTTGTGAAAAAGAGAATGTGTTCATGCCATGCCACACATCATGCTACTTCAGTTATATACATTTTCTGTTTGTTTGTTTTTACCAGTTGTCAACTCCTTTGTAATAAAAGCTCTGTCATAAATATAATAAATGTAATATTGACAGTTACTGTGAACATGCATGGTTGCTTTTGTCATTTGGTTATATAAAGCTTGTAGACTCTGAAATGTTACTGAGCAGAGGTAATTGAAAAAGCATGCATGTGTATGTGTAATCCCTTAGTGTCGAAAGCTTGACACTGAGCTGTAATGAAGATTCCTCACAGACACACACACACACACAAGCACATTTCCACAGTTAAAGAACATGATGCAAATAGAATGACCTCTGTGAATGGTCTCTGAGTTGCTCCATACCCTTCAACCATTTTCCGTAAACAACTGAAGGGGAATATCTTTTTTACAGCAGTCTTTGCTTCTAATATATAAAATAAATAAATCTAATAAAGTAGATTTCATAAATCTTGTCAAATATGAAGACAAATTCATCTCGAAATATAAAGTTAATATGGAACAGAAGTTTAGCATATACTGTTTCAGTTAGCATGGTATACAGTAGTGTTGTAATGTGCAATAATACTATGCTGTAGTGTTTTTAAACACTATTATTTTTATTATTATTTTTTTTGTTGCTGTTGCATATAATAACAAGATTCAAGATTCAAGAGGTTTTTATAGTCAGTACAGCCATATACACAGTATACAGTGTATTGAAATAGCGTTTCACACAGCCCCCCCACCCTGGTGCATTTGTAAAGAAAGATAACATATAAAAAAAACAAAATACAATAAAAATTGCACAAAGTTATTATTTTAATATATGGTTTAAATATTAGTATAGTATACTTTACAGTGTATTATACCATGTTACTGATATAGTATACTGTACAGTTTCATACATTTCTAATGCTGTAGTTTAACCTGTAATGTATTATATTAATATATGCTGTATATAATGCGTCTAAAATTAATGTTTCTTGATGTTCAGACTGAATTTTTAATTTACTGCCGCACAAATTTGAAATAATAGGCATTGCTATTATTTTATAATTATTATAGACTGACACTGACAGACGACACTTTGAATAGAACAAACCACATGTACTCGATAACAACAGCAAAAGCCAAAAAAGTGGCCTTGTAGTGACGCTGAGATTCGGTTACCGTAGCGATGAAGAGACGGGGAGAGCCAGTCCTCATGGGGCTTACAAAGCTTATCACTGAATAGCTATCTAGCTATGTAACCACCATCTGGTCCACTAATAATCTAATTGCCTCCACATTAAGCACTGACTGAATGCCTCAGCCTGGACACAACCTGACTCAAGTCCAAGTCAGGTGCTGCTGGAGAGGTCAGTAACCTCCCTCCCTTGCTCTCCCTCTCTCTCTCCCAGTGTGGCAGTTAATACATTTCCTCAATAGTTTAGTGAGGTCCAAACGGCTGCAAGCTGAGATACATGCTTACATTTTATGTGACCTCTGTGGCTGCTGCTCTTTTTCCCCCCTTCATTTATAAAGGTTGTTAGTCAACTTCAAAAGCCCAGCAGAAAAGGCTGTGGTCACTACAAGGTCAGGCCGATGGCTTCCGAGGCATGGCCGATGCTCTTGATTGATGGCGATGGAGTCAGCAGCCTGATACGTAGGAAATAGAAAAGTGGAAAGTTAGAAAAGTTGTACGTAAAGGCTGAGACATATTGTATATGGATTTCTCACTTAGGATGTTGCACCTCACTTTATGACTGTCATATTCTGACAACAATGAAAACATTAATTCAATTAAATTAAATAAGAAAAAATATAATAATAAAATAATAAAATAAAATAATAATAATTATAATAATTTTATATATTTTATA
>JBBIGC010000001.1:47624997-47641113 GCA_037576955.1 Lepidarchus adonis
TGTAAAGTTGCTTTGTGACAATGTCAGTTGTAAAAAGCGCTCTATAAATAAAATTGACTTGACTTGACTTGACTTGTCGTGCAAACATGTCCTGGCTGGTTTTAGTGATATACTGACAGTTACTCCTTGTGCTGAGGCATTTCTGGAATTTGCTCCCACAGTAATTGGGCATCACTGTCATCAGCACAGCCGTCAACAAAATCCTTTTAACGATCATCCATGTTCCTGACTGAACTCAGTCCAAAATGTTGGACAGATTGAGTGCACAGCCAAACCATTCCTCTGGGTTGCCACTGCATCAGAACAGTAGAAAAAGCACTGCAGCCAATTAAAATGGTTCTTGAATACTTCTTGGATTAGATTTACAAGAATTTTTTTGACTTAAAAATTAAGAATTTTCCTTTTTTCATGCTTCATTAAAAATATTAAAGTGTAAGGGCTTGTGTGTCTTCTGTGTGAAGTTGAAAAGAAGAAGATATTTCACTGTTGGAAGTAAAATTGTATCTCTGAAATTGGAACTTTAATAGAAGACAGGAAATACATTCTTAATGTAATTCTTTTTAATTTAATAAGACAAAACTGTTAAAATATAATTTTGTTTAAATGGTCTTTGAACCATTTCTATATAACAGCACAATGATAGCTGACACCACATAAAAAATATAAAAATGACGATACAAGTTTTAGTTCAGTGACAGTATGCTTGCTTGTTTTCATGTACTTACAGTTCTGTGAAAAAGTGTTTGCCTATTCCTGAGTTCTTTTTTTCCCATGTTTCAGATCATCCAACTAATTTAAAAATTAGTCAAAGACAACACAAGTAAACACAAAATGCGTTTTTTAAGTAAAGGAATTTATTATTAAGGTATAAATTTGCCCTGTGTGACAAAGTTAGCACCATTCGCAGCAACAACTCCAATCAAGATTTTGTGATAACTTATAATGTGTCATTTACAGCTGTGGAGAAATTGTGGCCCAAACTCATCTTTGCAGAATTGTTGTGGTTCTGCCACATTGGAGGGTTTTTGAGCATGAACCACCTTTAAATGTCCTGCTTAGGCCACTCCAAAGTCTTCATTTTGTTTTTCTTCAGCCAATCAGAGGTGGACTTGATGGTGTGTTTTGGATCATTGTCCTGCTGCAGAACCTAAGTTCGTTTCAGGTTGAGGTCACAAACAGATGGCAGGACATTCTCCTTCAGGAGTTTTTGGCAGACAGCTGAATTCATGGTTCCATTTATCACGCCAAGTCTTCTAGGTCCTGAAGCAGCAAAACAGCCCCAGACCATCACACTACCACCACCATGTTTTACTGTTGGTAGGATGTTCTTTTTCTAAAAATTCGGTGTTACTTCTACGCCAGATGTAATGGGAAACACACCTTCCAAAAAGTTCAACTTATGTCTCGTCAGTCCACAGAGTATTTTCCCAAAAGTCTTGGAGATCATCAATATGTTTTCTGGCAAAATGAGATGAGTCTTTATATTCTGTTTGCTCAGCAGTGGTTTACATCTTGGCATTTATGCCCAGTCTCTTTCTAATCAGGCCTGGATGTGGCTAGAGATATTGAACTTAGGTGTGATGAACCTTATGTTTTAACAGGGGGGCAACCAGTTTGTCACACATGGCCATGTAGGTTTTTTCTCCCTTAATAATAAAATCCTTCACTTAAAAAACACATTTTGTGTTTACTTATTTAAATTAGTATCATTTTAGTGTGACTAACATGGAAAAAAAAGGAAGGGGACAAACACTTTTTTACACCACTGTACAAGGGTAATATATGAAATAATCCAGCGTGCCAGGACAGCCATACCGCCGGAGCTCACACATTAATACCATGAATTTACAATACAATACCAGGGTACTTTTCATACCACTGTATATACTATTTATCTGCTGATATAAAATGTGAAATGGGGATATACTAATGTTTATGTATTGACGTTACTATTTCTACTGTATATTAAAATTACACTGAAACTTCATCTATTATGAAAAATATATGATCTTTTACTGAACATTTTCAGCACCACAGAAAGTGGTGACCCTTCATAGACACTTTATAAAATATGCAGATGGCTTAGTAAGTCTACTAAAGATAGCATAAAGATCACTGTCATATTACTGTACAAACTCTTGCATTAACAAGGTATGACCTAACATCCTACTACTTTTTTCCCAACTAGAAATGTAGCTTGGTGAAAATGTACTGTGACTGTGGCCCATTAATATAGATGAAAAAAGCTAAGTGCTCTCTGATAGTTTGTTGAATTAAACTCTGTTGAATTAAAAGTTTCTAAACCTCTCTTTTCCTTTCCACAGCCAGAAGCTTATTCAAAGCTTATTTATATAGCTTAATGTAAACGATATAATGAAGTTATTAAGGCAGAATAAATGCAGTTTATACAGTTTTTAGTTCTCATTAAAATATTTTATTATTTTAATGCATAGGTACACACATAGAAAATGTTCAATTCTATAGCAGTATTATTTAAATTAAATCAGCAAAATTAATAAACAAAAGTACAGTTGTATTGAAGACCACAGTAAGTAAACTGATTTCCTCACTGAAAACTGTAATTCATGACTGAAGCTTGGTGGAAATTTGCAGAGGCAGGTCTCTGACGTTCCTTCCAGTTTAACCAGTAACATTGTGGTTATGAATTTACCGCTGTGGTGGTCCAACCCACTGCTCATAGATCAAAACTCTGAGCACAGCTTCTAGAATTCTTTAAACATAACAGATTATAGTGCTGGCTTCAATCTGTGGACATCAGCATATGTGGAACTATTGGAACTTTTATGTGCAGTAGTGTTTTTCCAACTTCTTGTACACTGTGTTGATGCTGCTGTTTATTTGTGTGTGTGTGTGTGTGTGTGTGTTGGTGTGTGAAAGAGAGAGAGAGGGAGAGCGAAAGAGAGATTGAGAAAGCACGAGTGAGTGCATTTGGCAGAAGCTAGAGGTGTACGAACTAAAAAACAGACAAACCCTTTAGTCAAACACTGGGGCTTGTTGCTAGGAGACATTCTTATCAATACCTTGGTATGCCGTCTCTGTTCCTCGCGCGTTCCTCTGCCCTGTGCTGTGCCACAGTTTTATTCATGGGTTTATTTCTGAATCAACTCCAGTCTGGCCTGCAGCAAGCCAGGAAACCCCAAATATCCCCCATTGTTGACTCTCAGTGTTTGAAAAGTGCGCCTTGCGTACTGAACAGATTTATCATTTACATACCAAATAAATCTACAGCCCAGCACAGAGCACGCTGTGGTCAAACCCACACAGGCACTATTTCTATATCCATGATTGGTCCAATTAAATGCTCTGTTGCTGGTTCTACTCTAATAAAGACATCTCCATATTTCATCAGTGCAATAAAGGATTGGATACAGAAACACTGGGCGGCCTCATTACTGCCCCACAGGTAAACACACAACAATACCATCTCTACTGACTCATTACTGCCCCTACAGGTAAACACACAACATTACAGTCTTCGCTGACTCATTAATGCACCTACAGGTAAACATACAACATTACAGTCTGGACTGACTCATTACTGCCCCCACAGGTAAACACACAACATTACAGTCTGGACTGACTCATTACTGCCCCAAATGTAAACACACAACATTACAGTCTGGACTGACTCATTACTGCCCTCACAGGTAAACACACAACATTACAGTCTGGAATGACTCATTAATGCACATACAGGTAAACACACAGCATTACAGTCTGGGCTGCCTCACAGGTAAACACACAACATTACAGTTTGGACTGACTCATTACTGCTCCCACAGATAAACACACAACATTACAGTTTGTACTGACTCATTACTGCACCCAGAGATAAACACACAATATTACATTCGGGACTGGCTCATTACTGCCCCCACAGGTAAACACACAATATTACATTCGGGACTGGCTCATTACTGCCCCCACAGGTAAACACACAATATTACAGTATGGATTGTCATGTTACTCTCTCAAAGATCAACACAAAACATTACATTCGGGACTGCAGGTAGTGTCACATTGAAGTCAATCAAGCACTGCTTCAAAACACCTAGGTCATTCAGAGCACATTTATTTACCCAAGATTTAAATGCCCATATGGAAAAGGTCTAAATATATTATGTACTGTATATGCATTACATTGTTATATATTTGTATATATTTATACTTTAAAATGGTGTTCTCACGTCACACATAAAAATGGCTCCATCCATTAAAATTTATAGTCATAGGGCATCATTCCAAATAACCTTCTGTGGCGACTTTGTTGTTTTTTGGAATTAAATACATCCATAAAGAACCGTTCTTGTAAATGACATGAAAACTCTTTTACCTCAACATAATGTTATACTAGTTAAAAGGACAATATATTGCAGTTTTGACAACATATTAAAATAAGGTGTATTAGTCAGTATTTACGATAGGGGTCTAACTTCATGCCTGTGTTGTAGTTCACCTGCATATATAAATCCTCTCCTTTGTAACAGAATAGCAACATTATCTCAATTAAAGTGGGTCAACTCAGAAGTGCACACCCCAAAGCTCTACATCTTATTTAAAAGAGCCAAGATGACAACAGTAGGAAATACAATTAGCAAGTAAGTCGATATGGCCACTCTATAGAAGCATGACCCTAGATGTAATACAACTCTCAGAGGCTTGAAGTGTAGTTAATGACTTTCGATGTGCTGGAAGATCGCAAGGTCAGTTTAAACATTGCCATTAAGTGGCTTCAGATGGACCCTAGCCATTTTATCCAGCATGTTTTTTTTCATGCAGCCTTTGAAAGCTGTAATCATCTTACAAGGAGCTGTAAATCAAAGAAGAGAGCCATATGTTCTTCCTGCCCTCTGCAACTCTCTTTCCATCTTGCATCATTCATCTTCCTATTTTCTTCAAGTGTCTTTATCCTCCTGGTTGATTGCATTCTCTAATAAGGTGTAAAATGCCTGGTGTTACGTCTTTGTTTTATTGAACCTGTGGTGAAACACATTCTCACTAAGCAGCATGCTCAGTGTGATCTTACTGCAAGCAGACTCATTTTAGAAGCAGCTTTGGAGAACACAAACCAGGTACTGTTATCAATGGCTTTATCTGGTGCTTTTATCTAAAGACTTTATCTTAAAGTTCCCAAGGCTTTAATGGGCCAGCAGCAGGAAGAGGAAAGCCAGAGCATTTCGCCAAACAGAAGTGTGAGTAAAGGACTATAGACAATTTGCTGACAGCTCACTTTCCATTAAGGGTGTAACAATACACATTAGTAATGCAAGGATTTTAAAAACCCACACCCGCCCGATCCATTATGAAAGTAAACCTGTACTACCTGACCTGTAGTAGTACTAGGTTTTTGCAACCCCACACACCATTTTTTTCTTTTTTATTGTTTACTTTTCAGATCTCAGACCTCTTGACCCCAGTTGAAAAATCAGAATTTCTGGAAGCTGACCCAAACCAGCTTAAAACCATACACACTGTTTTATTCAAGATTGTACTATTACCTTAAGTCACTTTCCTGTCTCTGGATGTCCCTAGATGCCTAGTTTTGATACAGTATATATATACCAGAGTTGACAGATTTCACCTGTAGGTGCATTAATGAGTCAGCGAAGACTGTAATGTTGTGTGTTTACCTGTAGGGGCAGTAATGAGTCAGTACAGACGGTAATGTTGTGTGTTTACCTGTGGGGCAGTAATGAGGCGGAATTTATAAATTGCAGATAATTACAGAGTCCCATCTGCATAAAGAGACAGCTAGTCATTGCAGTCGCTTCCTCTGGATGTCTGTGCAATTTTACTTCTTGGCTCCTAAATGCATTCAAGGTCATATTAACATGCTGGTGTACCTGCCCACTGTTAGAAAGAATAACTCATGGGACATTGTATGTTTTTTCTAAAATGTGAAAACTGCATAAAACTTTAATGCCTACAGTAAAATAAACTAAAACTAAATAGTATTTGGTTTTAGTTTATTTTACTGTAGGCATTACAGAAGGGGAAAATACTTTTTCTTATTTTTAATGGATGAAGGGTTGAAACATTTGTTTTATATCATATAGTCATATACAGACAGAAATGCCTTTGAGAAAAACAATCTAGCTGGACACAATCTAATGCATGTGTGCACACTTGTGACAAGAGGATTTCCCTGCTTATTCACCTTATCTCTACATTCCCAGATTTAATGGGTGTGTATGAATGTGCAAACTACTAAACTAGATTAATGTGATGCTAATATTTAACATTACTAAAATGAAACTTAACAGAAGGAAATTAGTAATATTACTGACTAATTAATATATGACTAATATTATATATATGTATATTGTAAACCCTTTAACATTTTCTATTGTATTTATGTTTCATTAAATTTAGGATTTTTATGAATGTGACCTAAAGCATTATTTATATGTGAGCTACGGTAACCTTGTGACTCAAAAAAAAACCCAATTAAGCTTGAGAAGTTCAATATTTCTTAGATTTTTGACCATATCTGGAGTAAGGAAAAAGTTATGTATGTATTTTACATACTGAGTGATCACTAATGCTACTTGTGATAAATAAAGATTTTAAAATATTATCTGTTACCATCACATAATATGTTAGTCATATCTGTGTCTTTCCACCTGGAGAAGAATAATGGGCTCGACACTGAGGTTCCACAACTGTATTCTGCTAGAAACTGTGTATACACTTCAGACTGTGGAGGAATGCTTTGCATTTAAGACTTAAATAGCACACACCCTCGGAAAACATCCCAGCATGACCAAAGTTCAGATGAAACACAGTCGTGTCTGGGAAACCTCCTTGCAGCTCCAACTGTGCAGGATAAAAGAAAATCAAAACAAAATATTTTGGCAAGCAACGCCAAAATCATAATCCATGTAAACTGATCCTTTTGTAGTTTGGGGAAAACTGCAAACATGTGTCTTGCTTAAATGTTCTTTCCCAACCAGATCCACATTAGCAGTTTAACCTGTAGGTTCGCCCACGTGTTTTATACTTATGTAACTTGCATTCAAATATTTACTGAATAATTAATTGTAATTACTGAATAATAAACAGTAAACAAACTGTTAAAACCAAACAATGTAAAACCTGTTTTTTCCTGGATTGATTTATTGTACAAATTGCTTATCTATTTTCAGTCATAAGAAGCTGGAGCAAATCCCAGCACAAGGCATGGTACACCCTGGACAAGAGGATAAATCAGACACATGGACAGACAACTATTTACACACCCTCACACCTTTGAGCAATGTAGAGTAGCCAGCCGAGCTAAACCACATGCCTTGGAGAGCTCGCACAATCCATGTTGAAAGGCATCAATGGCTAACCTGGGAATTTAACCACTGCACCACCATGCTGCCCAGAATTTATCTGGCTGGGGTGATGCCATGATCATGAAGGTGGTTCATCCAAGGTGAAGCTTGGCCATTGCACTTCAGTCATACTGACTCTTGCGAATTCCTTAAATGTGGGAATCTCAAAAATTTTCAAGTAGTAGAGGACTGCATTCACACTCTCCTCTGTTTTGTGTATTTTTTAATTGTATTTAGGATTTTAAGGAATGTGGTAAGGACATTGGCCTGGGGCTCTAAAGGTCACAGGTTCAAGTCCCAGGCCGGGCACTGCTGAGGTCCCCCTGTTACACTGCTCCCACGGTGCTGTTGATAGCTGCCCAACATTAAATGCAAAGGCCACATTTTGTTGCGGTGCACTGAGCGACGGTCTGTAAAATGAAATGAAATAATTATGTAATGACATAAATATAAATATATATGACTTGTTCACTGTAACTGCTTCAGGAGTACGCCTTCTGTGAATTTGCATGTTCAATCGCTTTATGGCTTACCACAATAATAGAACTTACATTTGGCTGGGGCATAGAAATTTTAGTCTTGTTGGCAATGTGTGAGTTTGAAACACCAGTTCAACCCAATGATTTGGATGGGTGTCCACATACTTTTGGCCACATAGTGTATCTTTGACCAGAAAGAATGAATCATGTTTGATAAAAGTTGAATCTTCTCCAGTTATTTTGGATAAATTGGACTGATTGATGAAACAGACAGACTGACTGACTGACATAAAAACTCTTCTTTCAAAGTGGTTAGGACCTTGTATCTGGGATCAGAAGGTCGGGAGTCCCAGGCCGGGCACCGCTTAGGTACCCTTGAGTGAGGCACGGATGGCACTATGCTGCTCCCCAGGGGCTGTTGATAGATGGCCGCTGCTCCATGTGTCCATGTGTGATGGGTTAAATGCAGAGGTCACATTATGTTGTGGTGCATTTTGTATGTGGCTGAGTGTGTTCACAATGACAAATTGTCAATAAAATATTTGACCATAGGGCAGCTGAATACATGACCTCTACATTTAACCCATCAAGCTTAGAGTTAGCAAGAATGTGTGTTCACTCTTTACAGCTCTGCAGAACTAGGTGTCACACTTAATATATTAATTTAGAACACTGAAAAAATGGTCAGGTTTACTTCACTTGTGTACTGTAAACAAAAAAATGAAATAAAAAATATAATCACCTCTGCCACCTTCTATATCATCTGTTTAATATTTCGTTTTTGTTGCACTGTTGACTTAACTGAGTAAAATATACATTTTCGGAAATATGAATAATAATCAGCTAGAGAAATAATGGAAAAATTAAATATGCGAAGGAGACATAGACGATAAAGTCACAATCAGCACCAACACGCACAAATAATAGCAGAGTATGACATACAAAAACAAATCTACACAGTTATGGTATATACATAACCCTCAACCCCCATCCCTTCTAAAACCAGTACTACAAATAAGCATAATAACACTTACAAACTAAAAGGATTCTAAGATATGTTAATGTTCAATTTAGTCTGTTAAATACCAATTAGGTAGAGCAGAGACAAACAGCTAAATGAATAACTGATAACGAAATGCGCATGCATGAAAGAGTAAATGAACGAGAGCAAAAATTTTCATTAAATCAGTGTTGGGGTTGGAGTGTTGGGGGGCTGCTCTTGAGGAGGACAGTGGGGAAGTGTTTGTGTTTTCTAGGGTGTGGGCTTGGTTGATGCATCCTCTCTGTACACAAACACTCTCTCTCTCTCTCTCTCTCTCTCCTCCAGTGTTAACAGAGATTATTAATGACAGCAGCATCTCTCATGACTGCGCACACAAGGACACAACCCCCACACCCCCAGAGCCTGTGGCTGCTCTAGCGGCAGAGCCGTTGAGGATGCAGGGAGAGCGTTTGTTGATGTCTGTAAAGTAAGCAGACGCTCTGTCACAGTAACACCCCCCACTCTGCTTCTTATGAGTGGGGGAAGCTTTCTGGCATTCCCCAACCAAAACATGAAGTATACTGCCATGGAACAAACTGATGGGTTTGGCTCCTGACCACAGAGGTCAGTGAAGTACACTGGAGAGCTTAAAGTGTCATGAGATCAGAAAAAATGGTTTAAACAGTGATATAAAGAAATCAAAGGCTCATCAGAAGTCAATTGCCCATTGAGAATGTTAAAAACACATGGATGCCTTTGCAAAGAAACGGATCTGGGAATTTTATTTGAAATGTTATTAATAATTTATAAATATTTATTTATAGTGCTATTTATTGCAGAAAATAACAATATGACACAATACTTCTGTCAGTGCTGGGCCTTTGAACTTGTCCTAACCCCCCACACTTTTTTACTGTGCCCCTTTGGCTAGTTCTGTGCTGCTAGCTTGTTCTTCTGGTATCACAATACTACTGCACTGGGATAGTGTTAGCATGTGCTGAGCATGTGTTTCCTCAAAGTCACATGATGTTCTGTTGCATCCTTTCAAACTGCACCTAAAACAATGGCTCAGCTTTATTAGAGGATAAGGCCAACTGTCAATTCAGTTGTATCAGCTAACAGATGTTGGCTAGCACCATGCTGATCGATGGGGGACAAGGGGCCCTCCTACCCACCCAGTGTCTTGGACAATGCTCAGTTACACGGGTTTCTTTAGTTTATAATATTGATTTTGAAACGATAGAAATGACTGGATTCAGAATTGGAAGGTCAAAATATTACTGTTTTCATGAGTGTAAATAGTTAGGAGTTAAATAGGTTAACTGCTTGTGTGTTCTTTTTATTATTTTCATTTACATTACATTTACATCTTTTTATTATTTAACAGAACCAAAATAATATAGAGCTAAAGCACGGTGAAATTTAAGATTTTATTTGATAGTTATTAATTTTTTTAAACCACCTATCCACTTTGGGGTTGAAGCTGGAGCCAATACCAGCTGACTATGGGCTCAAGCCAGAATATTGATTTAGAATAACTATTTTAGACTGACAATTTAGAGTAGTCCGTCAACCTGAAACAGTAGGAGGAAACCCATGCAAACACAGGTAGAGCTTGTACACATAGAAAGGCACCTGTACCAGACCCGGGGATATTCATTCTGTGATGCAACTAATGCACCACTGTGCCGTTTTATGCAATAAAACTGTTATTGGTTTTGTGACCCCTTGTGTTGAATTTATTTTTTTAACATTGCATTATGATCAGATGGTTTTGGATTTTTTTATCAGCTGCATTTTTTCCTTTTTATCCTAAGCAAAATAGAGTGTGCAAAAGATTGGTGTATGTAATCAGCAGACGTACGTTCGTTGTGTGAGACACAGAGTCCTGCAGTCGAATGCCAGCTCTGTGTGTGAGTGATGCAACAGGCTGTGACACTGGGCTCAGTCTGGACAGGCCTCCACTGTGCACTTTATGGCCTACAGTTTTACTGCTGTCAGAGCAGTTTTCATCATCAGCGGCTCTGTAAAACCGCCTGACAGTGACGCTGCAGAGAGACATGGCAGCCTTACAATAGAGCTAATGATTAAAATCAGTGCAACCCTCTGAGTTAGCTTGAGCTGCTCCTTCGACTGCTGAGCTTGCGCAATCTGAACTGCCTTCTGGACTTTGTGGCACCATCCTTTATGGTCTGAATTATTTTACAGGAAGTAAACAAAAAAATGCTTCTTATGATTTTTAAAACAAGACTACAGGCTACATATTCCATATAAATGCATATTCTGACAATCATCAATCCATCTATTTATTGATCCATCCAATGTGTGTCTCAGAGAGAGTCTTTTAGATGTGGTGGAAATGTCTTTTAGATGTGGCGATATTACTTTCATAGCTGACTGTTCCATTGAGCGAGAAAATATTTAAGGAAATAGAAAAGGAAGAAAAGCTTTAGCTTTTGAAAGAGCTGAAAAACTGACATTGTTTTTTTCTGGTATCAGATAGTGTCAGTACCTCTGAACTCCTCAGTCACAATCTTTACCTTCTGGTGCCCAAAGCTGTAACTAAACAGTGTGAAATGCCATTTAGTCATTATCCTGTACACTACCTGAACCAGCTTCCAATGGAAATCAGGTCTCCCTAACTGTTGCCAGCTTTAAAAAGAAGTGAAAAATGGGCTTTAGTTGATCAGATGCTCAAAATTTTTTATAATTATTTTAATTTATTTTACATCTTTGTTTCTTGTACTTTATTAATGCATTTATATATTTTGCTTATATTCTTTATGCTTTCTCTCACTTATTACATATTTTTTTAAAAATCTTTTTTTATCTTACTTTTATTTGCTTATTTTCTGTGTATAATAATGTATAATTTAAGTAAACTTGCCTTGTCCTGCCTTCTTGGTCAGGTCAGTCTTTTTTAAGTAGTTTTGTGTCTCTTATGCACAGTTGTCATTTTCAACATGCTTTAGTAAAATACAGTTTCTTTTAAATTAGATAAATGTCATATTTATACAACAACCCTCTTTACCCCAAAGGAGTATAACTAACACATGGTTGCAATATAAATGATTTATTATCATTTAAGTAGACTTGACTAATTTAGTAATCAAGGGATTATTTTAAATAATAACAACTCTAAACACATTTTTTTTTTTACTTTTTTGTTACATGAAATTTGGATTTGTTTATACACAACAGTGGGGTCTTGCTGTTTTTGGATTTTCAGTGGCATGCACATGGTTTTGAATGCTAATCCTTGTGGTGAATGTTCAAACTGTTAAGCACAGCTTTATAAATTCCTGCAGATTCTCTGTTTATCGTCTAAATTGCAAAGTAACCACTAAGACCATTCATCTAGAAAATGCAATTTAATCGTTCCGGACACTAACGCAGGGGAATCCTTGTGGTTAGGACCTTGCTCTTGTTAGTAGAGCGTCGCAGGTTCAAGTCTTGGCCCAGACACCACTGTGGTACCCTTAAGCAAACAACGTCTTGGTTCACTGCTTGCTGGGTGCTGTTGAAAGCTGTCTACTGTGTAGATGGGTTCAATGCAGAGGTCACATTTCACTGTGGTGCATTTTGTGTGATGAGGTGTGTTTCCAATTATATCACTTCACTAAAATCGTAATCAAGTCATTGTGACAGCTCTATTGTTCACGTAAATGAGCAAATATAGCACATAAAACATAAACATAACACCTTAAATATGAATACATTTGCACTACATATTGTACAATATACATTGTAAATTTCAAAGCAAAAGCAAAGCATTACTTCAAAACTACAGAATGAACTACAGGTGGGAAATGGGAAAATTGTGTAAATGGGGAAAAAACAGCATGTGTGCTGTATTTATTCAGTATGCACTGCAGTCAGTGAGCAACCCCAGTGCCATACTTCTACATTCACTGTGTCCAAGCTCTCAGAAAGTCATGTAGCTTCAGGTTTCATGGTGAAATGCTTAACACTAGAGCAAGGACCCACGGGGTGTGCAACAATACTGCACTGTTTGGCCGGCCCCTCTTCCACATCTTGGAGTAATTTAAATTGTTCCTGGGCCTCTGTCATAGCAGAACCTTCCATCCCTGTGCTGGTCAGAGACTTGATGGCAGGGGGTGCACATTTGTTTTTGTTAGAATATAACTTTACATATGATCTCAGTGGTGGGTCGGCTAGCTAAGCTAACGAGAGTTTTATTGATTCCATAACCAAGCCTGTCTGGGTGATTCAGTACAAAGGTTGTGATTTTTTAACCCTTAGAGGTTGAAAGCTTTTACTGTTGTTTGGATATATATTTCAAATGTAATTCTGCAATTAAATTAATAGTAACATATGATTTTCCCCCCAGAAGAAGATCATACGTACAGCAACAAGGTTTTATTATATTCAGATGATAAAATTTTATTTTGCTTTTACTACATTACCAGTGATCACCTGATATTGGAAGTGGCATAACCACTATGTGCTTAGAGGTCTAAGTCCTCATCCAGCAATTCAGTCCTTACAATAATCTGGCAGCTCAACCCTTACAATACAAAGCAAGGTTTGCGCAAGCGTTGGAGTTTTTCTGATTATTCTGGCCCTTAGCTTGGTTTGTGGCCAGTCTGATTACAAGTACCACTCATAACCAGCTACTCCTTTAATATGCTTGAACACTGTTTCTTGGAGGGGGCCTTTCTTCTGAGCTTAGACCCAACAAACGAGAAGAATACAAACACAGAGCTGCAAGTGGGTCACAGCTCTGATACAATAAGACGAGACAGAGAGAGACATCCTCCAAGGCCATCCCACATCCTCCTGTCGCTCTAATTAAGTCAAGCCCATCTCACACACTTGAGCAACAACTTGCAGGAATTCAGGGATGCTAGGGCCATGTTTTCTCTACCTTTTCTCTTGCTAAATTTTACACTTAACCCAAATGCACTTGATCAGCCAAGACGTGTTTGGTGAAGTTCTTTTTTTTAGGTTTGCACTGCAGCTACAAGGCTGGTGAAGCTAACAAGCCAGTGTTATTATGTAAAATGCATGCTTAAATCATCACACCGTTGCCTTGAGCTATGTTTAAGCTAGACAATCGTTAAAGCTAGATTAATAGGGTTTCCTGGTTTCGTGATTGCAAATTTATATCAATTAATGCATGTCTGTATGAAATGTTACAGACAGCTGTAACTGGCGTTAGACATGGATGTGGAGGTGCTTAAAGCTTAATTTCTTTGGAATTCAATAACATTATTCTTCACAGCAATATTACTTAATTCAGTCATAATATCAAGATTATCACACACTTGTAGTATAGAAACTTGTCAGTGTATATTGCCCATTTCATAACACAAGTTATATAACAGTATATAATGACTATACTGTACGAGAAAATGCTCTTAAGATTAAGATTAAGATTTGAATATTTTTCATAAGAATTTTAAATAATTTTAAGCAATTTTGTAACACCTTATGGAATGTTCAGGCCAGCTACAGGTTTTAGTTAATGTGCAGGAAAAAAATGCAGTTATGAGGTTGTCTGACATGGTGTCAGTACCTCTGAACTCCTCAGTCACCATCTTTACCTTCTGGTGCTCAGAGCTATAACTTAACAGGGAGAAATGTCATTTAGTCATTATCCTGCCCACCGCCTAAACCAGCTTCCAATGAAAAATCAGGTCTCCCTAACTGTTGCCAGCTATAAAAAGAAGTGAAAATTTGCCTTATTTTACACAGCCTTTATTAAACAGATGCTCAAAATGTTTATAATTATTTTTTAATTCTTTTAAAAGTGTTTCTTGTACTTTATTAATGTATTTATATATTTTACTTATATTTTTAATGCTTTCTCTTACTTATTACATATCTTTAATCTTTTTATATCTTATCTTCTTTTTATCTTTATCTAGCTTATTTTATCCATGTAAAGCATATTCCTCTGTGTATGATAATGTAGCATATAAGTAAACTTGCCTGATCCTGCTTTCTTAAATCGGCAATCTTTTTTTATGTAGTTTGTGTCTCTTACGCACGGTTGTCATTTTCAACATGAGGTTATGCAACAATATGCAGAATGGTACAGTATTGGAGACTGGATGAGGATGGAGCTAACTGCAACACTAAGTGCTTCATCGTTAGACTGTTGGAAGGGCTCAGGATTGCAACCATCCCTTTAATGCCAATTAGTCCAATCCAGAGGGTCAGCTCATGCCACCTGTGTCAGATCTGTCTCTCTCTCTCTCTCTCTCTTTCTCTCTCTCTCTGTATGTGTGCATGTGTTTATGTGTTGAGTGTTTGTCTGCGTGTACAGATACTCAAGGCTTAAAGGAAGTAGTTCCTCTGATAATCCTCTCAGTTTCCCATTGCTAACAATAGAACAACACACTTTGCAGCTAATGTATAAATTATCAAAATGACTGGGGAGCCCTCACATAATCCTAATTAGTGAATCCAGATACGTTAAGGTGCTCCTATTTCTAACACAGGCATTGGATTGCACACACAGCTTTTATCATCCACAGTAAAGCATTGCCAGTAGAATGGGAGGCTCTGGAGCTGCGTTTGAGGTTGATGTCCTCATGCTCATTACCAACTGTGGAGCAGTAGAATTGTGTTTTCTAGAGTGAAGGAGCTCAAAGCAATCAGTTTAGTCCTCAGTAGCATCATTATGCCCTTGTGGCTGAATGCCATCATATCCTCACAACAATGTTTCATCTAGAGTCTGCAATTCCACAAAAGAAAGCAATGAGATGTTTTAGATAAGGACCTTTGAGTGTCTATAGACATATGAGTGGATTCCTTGCTGTAAGGTAGCCCGCACAACCCTGCACAGTTGCAAAAAAAAGATGATAAAAGATGTTCTGCAGCTTCTACTGCATTGCAGCCCTAAAGAGATGGAAGACCACTCCAGTGATAAATGTAGGAGGGGCGTTCCTCCACCTCTTCTCTCTCTCTCTTTGCTTTAGCCATTCATTCTACCTCTCTCTACCCACAGTGGCTTTACTGGCAAAGAAAGCTAAATACTAACTACAAAAAATACTTTCAGTGGGAAATCGCCATTCATAATGCTGTTCAGTCCAGGACTGTGCTTAATCCCTGTCAGGGAAACCACAGCCCTTCTTGTTTTCGTAGTATTTTCTTTTCTATTTACATGCATTTACTTGAACCCAATAGATGAAAATGCACCAGATTCACATTCTGATTGTGAAACAACTGTGTGTAAAATAATAGCGATCAGTCTCTCTCTCTCTCTCTCCCTCTCTCTCTCTCTCTCTCTCTCTCTCTCTCTCTCCCTCTCTCTCCCTCCCTCGCTCTCTCTCTCCCTCTCTCTCCC
>JBBIGC010000001.1:47645286-47656459 GCA_037576955.1 Lepidarchus adonis
TGGATTTAAAACTTTGTGAAAATACCATTGTTATTATTCATGTAAATTAGTATGCACCCCCATGTTTCTGTGATGTATAGCTGTATCATTGACTTGCAATATATTGATTATCACAAAATTGCTGTATCATGATATTATTGTTATCGTGGGCCATGTATTGCATATCATATCATATCGTATCGTATTGTGAGATACCCTGTGATTCCCACCCCTGCTACATACTGTCTGCAGGAAAAACAGTCTGTGACACTTTAAATGGAAAGTGCAAGACTAAAGTGCTACAGGTTAAATAGCTGTTCACAAGCATAAGTAAATATGTTCATGATTGTGCTTAATTTGCAGCCATAATTTTAATGCAAATGTACTTTTTCTTTTCTCATCAGGGTAATATTGGGGATCTGAAGACACTGCGGAAAGGACTGTCATTGTATCATTCTGAGTCTCAGCTCTCCTCTCTCTCCAAGTACCAGGATTCCTTGCAGAATGTATGTATGCTATATATGCTATCCTTTTTTAGTCTTCACTCTTCCAAACCCAACTTAATTTTTTATCCAACAGAACAGACATGGAGCTGTCCACTTTGGTTTAGTTATTTTACTGTTTTTAAATTTACCCATAGAATTCCCATGATCACTGTCCAGGATAATCTGCAAAAGGTGCTGATAGGATCACATTGAAAGTCATTTAAAATATACTTTTGAATGAGAGGGTCTATTTTATTGTATTAACATGTCATTGTTATCCATCCATCCATCCATCCATCCATCCATTCAACCATTTTGGGGCAGTGGTGGCCTAGTGGTTAGGACTTTGCTCCTGAGTTCAGAAGGTCCCTGAGTCTCAGCCCGGACACCACCCTTGAGCAAGATACTTCATTGCTCACCAGGCGCTGTTGATAGCTGCTTGCTGCAGTGGTGTGTTCACAATGACAAATTTTCACTTCACAATCCATCTATCTATCCATCCATGCATCTGTTAAACCACTTATCAATTGCTAGTTGTGGGGAAACTGGAGCTGATCCCAGCTGACTATGGGCCAGGGCAGGGCACATCTGTATTGTATCTAGTTGTATCCAGTTTATATAAATAAGTCGAGAGTCATGCACATAGTGATGCTGCAGAAGCTTTATTGAACAACACTGCTTAATTAACAGCAGCAACATGCATGAATGGTAAAGCATTTAGGAAACGTTGCTCCAGATAGAAATGTTTTTTTAATGCTTCAACATACACAACAGCAGTAAACACATTAGAGAGGTGATTTGTGGCACAACCACACTGATGGTGCCTTAGCACAGTGCACTATTAACCCCCCATCTCACACACCAATCCACTTACACACTGCACTATTAATCTCGCATCTCACCCACCAATCCACACACACTGTACTATTAACCCCCCATCTCACCCACCAATCCACACACACTGCACTATTAACCCCCATCTCACCCACCAATCCACACACACTGCACTATTAACCCCCCATCTCACCCACCAATCCACACACACTGTTCGCTGTTACCTTAAAGCATTTAGTAGGAGTTCAACTGCATTCTACTACCGTAGACAGCGACGTAACCACAAATTTTAAAGTGTAAGTATAAGGTCAAGTATAAATAAACATACATATAAAAATAATAACAGAATAAAAATAATTCAATGATTGGGATTGTTTGTTTTTCAACAAAAAATAAACCCATATACAATTTACTGAACAGTATAGTTTAAAACTACAAAAAGAAAATTGACAAGATAAAGCTTTAATGTCTACAATGGCTTGTTTTGGAAGATCTCGCACATCATGCATCAGAGGTGTTTATTTTAATTGCCTTTGTGAAAAGGAGGATGTATAACAGTGATCTGTGTGGCTTTGAGATGATTTCCTGCATGTGTGTAGGGGGTTGAGTGTCCCTGCAGGAGACATTGCTGTCTCACTGTAGTGCTTAAAGGATACCTGCTAAACTAAAATGACCTGAAGATTTTTTTCTGAAATTAACTCTAGACCATGGAAGCTAGTGGGGCAAGATTTCAAACTTCATGCGAATACTAAACTCTCATTTCTTTGCTTGCTTTACCTCAGAGGCAGGCTGGTCTAAAGGGCTCATGCTGAATGCCTTTGAAGTCAGGCTCTTTTATTGTAACATGAATTCCAGTTCCTTGGGCTCAGCGATTTTGACAGTCCAAACCCAACACATACGTACTTGCTTTTTCTCTGGAAGTGGGAACCAATAACCTGAACCACTGTGTAAACATCTCTCAGACTTTTGCAATAACACTGGGTAATAAACTAGGCTTGCATGGCTGTGCCTTGTATGAGGCTTTGGATTATTCACTATTTATTTATCTTCTCATGCTCTACTTCTAGATGTCTCCTGAGAAGAAACATTAAAGGAATACTTTTCAACCAAACCATTAGCTCCAGTTGTAACGTATGGTTGATTACTTTAATTATTTTGATACATTTTCTTCTACATGGAACAGAGCAGAATAGTAATTAAGCTGAAACACATTTGTTATAGTGTTCAAACATTGGATTAATGCTTCACAACAACTTCAGTGGTTAGTGCCGTCACCTCACAGCAAGAAGGTCCTGGGTTCCTTCATGTGCTCTGGTTTCCTCCCACTTTTCAGGTTGTAGGCTGACTGGCTACTCCAAATTGACCATAGGTGTGAGTGCGTTTGTCATTGGTTGTCTCTGTGTTGCCCTGCGATGGTTTGACCTCCTGTCCAGGGTGTACCCTGAGTTCAGTCAGCAGGGATTGGCTCCAGCTTCCCTGCTACCCAAAATAGATAATTGGTATAGGCAATGAATGAATGAATATAACATCTGCAACATTGTACAGGCACAGATTCTAGATTGTTTGCAGAACTGCCCAGTGGCTTGTATTATAGGTTGAAAATGCTGGAATATTCCTTTAAACAAACATTTCTCAATTTAGAAACTGTTTTTTTTACCTCTTCTTCATCAACACCCACATTATCTTTGTCTTTCTCTTGCTTTCACTCTGGCTGTTTTGCCATTTTACTCCCTGAGGTACTGATCTTTCTTCTCTGCCTCCTCTCCTCAGAAAAGGTCAGGAGCAGCCCTGAGGATGGCAGAGCCCCCACTTTAGCTAATCACAGCACTCATAGGCCATGACAGGCTAAAACTGCACACTCGCCCCACTTTCTGTACGGCAGGCATCTCCCACAGGAAGGAGAAAGCAATTAGGATGCACCACGGGTTTCATGCAAAGAGAGGACAGGGCTTATTTTATACTTCTGTTTTTTTGTTTTTGAGTTTTTTTATATAGAGAAAGAAAGAAAGAAAGAAAGAAAGAAAGAAAGAAAGAAAGAAAGAAAGAAAGAAAGAAAGAAAGAAAGAAAGAAAAAAAGAAAGAAAGAAAGGACACTGTCTCTTGGTTTAATGTTTCATTAGCATATCTTTGAACTTTCACTTCAAACACACAAGGTTGGCGATGACTAAAAAATGAAGGAACGTGCTGCTGAAACTGTAATCAGGGTTTAACTGAAGAACAGACGCATTAGAAGAAGAAAAAATCTGCACTGACCTCATGCTGATCCATTCTTCGTGCTATTGGAACTGAATTAGTTTGGCCTGAGCAAAGGAGGTTGAAGAGTGCAGTATCTGGCCAAGTTTCACTGTGTAGTTAGAGATTAAATATTTGTGCAGTTTCCCTAAATTACCCCAGATCAAAAAGTTTTGGACGTTCATGTCAGTATTTTGAGGCTACACTCATAAACACTAACAACATATAGCTCAGGTATGCATGGTGCTGGGTATTGTTCTTTTATTTGAGCAAGGTGGATTGGGACATGACCACTATATCTATATCACTATATATATATATATATATCACTTAGGGAGTTTCACTTTTAGCAGGTTCACTTTCACATTATAAAATACTACACATTGCATATCTTCAATAAAATAATATCACAGATTTCTTAAATTAAAGTACCTTCAAAGTCAGATCACACCTGAAATCAGCAATAATACAGTTGAGTCACAAGTATAATCCCAAATCAAACACAGTGTACCTATCAGGTTAACAGCCTGTGGACTAAAGTCAACAGCGCTACTGTGGATTTAATCTGACCAAATTAAGCTGGATCAAGTTTGACACTGTTGGAGTAAATTTACCTACATGTGCAAATTTAACTGACACCATTTTTTTGTGTTGTTATGCTTTAATGTGATCTGACTGATGGGCATGACACTGTGCTAGGGCTTGCCCATTTGAAAATATTGCTTGTGATGAATAAGGCAACAAAAAAAAGACCACTGCACCCTTTTCTAAATCACTGATTTCAGTTCTGTTTTCAGTACTGTTAGTTTTCACTGTACTTGCAGGTACAGTATATAAGCACCAATGAAGTAAATGTTTCAGTCTCTTTAGTGCAACGTCAAAGAGCCTCAAAAGAGCCTAGATCTGCAGAACAGTGTTAGGTCGCTAACACTGTTTCTTCAGAGACACTTACAGTCTGATTTTCTAGTTGCTCTGTGTTTGGATTATCGGCATACAGCATCCAGCAGTAGCCAGATATCATACTCTCATTCCAGAAACCTTGGTAACAATGCTTCACTGACTAATGTCCTAGTGAAAATGTTCTCCTTACTTGTCATTCACCATACCTAAGGTGCTTTGACACTGCAGAAACTTTTTTAGGAACCAGGAACTTTTTGTAGCATTCACACCACAGGATCTTGGCCTGGTTTTTGTTCCTGGTAGGTAGTTCCTGAATGATTTTTTATTTCCTCCTGAAGAATACGTACTTTTAAAAGACCAGGAACTTTTGGGGAGGGTCATATAAAAACACTGTGCTGATTGGTTAAAAATTACCTTATTTTATTATATGTTCTGGTCAATTTTGTTTAGTGTGTGTTTTATATATACAGCATAGTATATATAGAATATATGTATATTAGCGTGCTGTTCAGGCCTCTTATTTCCAACCTCCATCATGGCCAAGACCAGAGGGCTGTCTAACAACACCAACATCTCACCTTGTCGGGTAAAAATGATCTTGAGAACGATGAGGAAACAGCCCAGAACTACACGGGGGAACTATGGTTCATGGGCCAAAATACCAGTTACAGTGTGTGCAAACCTGGTGAAGACTTACAGGAGACGTTTGACCTCTGATTTTGATCACAAATGAAAGATTTATTTACCTTCATGCACAATTCTGTGTAATCTTCAGTGAAAAAATATTGAGTTGGTTTAATATTAATATTTGTTACACAGTTACGCAAGTAGGCAACAATCTCAACGTCTTTATTTTTGCTTTAAATGTTTCTTTTGTTTTTGGATCTTGCCCATGTGTCCTTCAGCTAATTCTCTACAGCAACTGGAAATACATTTGTACAAGAACAAATTCTATACACTTTCTTTACAGTGCTTTGCTGAATAATGCGACTGTCAATTGTGAAACTTTCGTTGTCAATTTACAGTCACATCCCTGGGGAAGGTACTGATAAAGGTTTTTTGTGTACATAACAGTGATGATGTGTGGTATCTGTGACAAAACAATGGGTTGTCAATATTGTCTGATATTACTGACTGTCTAAATCAGTAATATGGTTTGTCTAAGCTTTTGTCTAAGCTTGGTTTGTCTAAGATTTTGTCTGTATATGCAGCCAAGCTGCCCATCATTCTTTTATTTTATTTATTGCCCATGAGGCTTTGTTACTCTTAATGGATTTACTGTACAGTTCCTTTGTCTTTCTTAACAGAAGCTAATAGCCTGCAAGTGCCTTTTCATTGCTCTGTAAGCCTGTTGAAGGCAGAAGGTGGCCTCAGGTCAAGCTCTTCCAAGTTTGTCTGGCACTCTAAGAACTGCCCAGTCGTAAACAGTACACTTTTTTATCGCTACGATTTACTCACGGTCAGCTCCAAAGGCTGTGTTCTCAGCTGTGTGGGCTAGCATCTCGCTAGCCAGCATCCAAGCGGCTTTGGGACGCTTAGTGCATCATCAGGGGCTTCATGCCTCTAAAGTCAAGCCTGGCTGGGAGGCCGTCCAAAGTAAATGGAGGCTTTCAAATTCCCCTCAAATGAATGATTAGGATCCAGTCCAGGCAAAATGATGGTAATCCTGCCGCTAGGGGTGTGTGTCCTGCTGTCCTGCTGCTTGCTCAGCTACAGGTAGCCTACAGGATCGAGGGGGGAATGCTGATCCCAGAGGATTTCTGAGCTCACAGAAGCTCATAGAAGACTAATGCTGTGTAATTAGGGGCCCCTCTGAGACGATCACACAGATGTTCTCTGTGGCATGGCTCCAGATTCGGGCACAGCAACATGGGTTGATTGCTTTGTCGTCTCTCCATCAGATTGCATTCATGTAATGTCACGGAAACATGCGCCTAGGGATTTCAGTAGGATCATCAGAATCATAATATCCAAACACACCTTTCTTAGAATTTGCAAGATATCTGTAAAATATTACATAATAAGAATGTACAATGTACTTCCCATATTGATCCCTATGCAGTGAATTAGAATGGGCAGTTAATGTCAGGTTTGAGTTTGGCCTTTATTCAGTTTTTCAATTTTATTTTTCTTTGAATATATTAGTATCATAAATATAGGTCATACAATAATAACTAATTGAATGTAAATTGAATTTATTTGCTAAATAAATCAGTAGACTGATGGACTGAATTTTGTGTCTTAAATATATTGTCTGAGGGTGTAACGCATATGTATAGGGCCCCGGCTTCTGTGTATGATAATGTGCTATATAAATAAACTTGCCTAATATTGCTAAAAGTTAACAGAGGACAGTACTTGCCAGTAGTTGTTTGAATAATACTAAACAGTAGCTATTGGTATTTGCTGATTTATTCATGCATTAGTATTATTAACTGAAATGTTCCTTTAAATGTGGCACTTCTGCTTTTGCTGCTTTTTCTTTTTAACTGTTCAAACCCGTAAAATTTTAAGTAAATAAATAAATACATACAGAAATAAATACAGAAATAAGTAAATAAATAAATTATAATACATAATAATAATATGTTAATAAATATTTTAATGCATTTAAAATAGTGTTTTGTTTTATTTTGTAATAAACAGGTTCATGGTAAACAGCTTAAACCAAATGATGCTTAATGTCCATTCCATTGAAAACTGTAACAGTCAACATGGAAGGATGTTGAACTAGACTGAAAGATAAAGCACATTTTTAGAATCAATGCATCAATCACAGCTGACGAATTATTACACCCCTGCTCAGTACTGGATGCATTTTCCTCAGCCTAAGGAGAGCCTGCTGGTAACTGTAAATGAGCAGTGCTGGCCCAATATAAGCTGCTGCTCCTCTCAGTCAGCTCTCTGCTCCCGGCCCCACTGCTGGAATGCCAGCTCAATTGTTGTGGATTTAACGCTAGACTGGAACTCAAAAAGCTGTGTCTAAACAGGGCCACGCAAGGCCTTGCCCATTCAAAGAGCTCTTTGTTGATGCACTCTGTGCTCCGTACCCATGAGAGCAGCACTAGTAGAGATGAGTCCTAATGAGGTGATTTAACCCACGTTGTGCCCGGGTTAACTCTAAAGATGGGTTGGTGTGAAGGATCAAAGCAGTTTCACTTAATGTGTGTTTTTTTCCTCCACAGGGTACTGCCCGGATCCCCGTTGCAGATTTGCAGTCCCCCATTACAAGCTACCTGCCATCAGCTCAGAAACCTGAGGCTGTAGTTCATGCCATGAAGGTAGAACCACTTGTTATCACCATTACAGTGTTGGAATCACAATCTGTTCCAGAAATTCTGTTGCCTTTAGGCCCAGCTCTGGCCCATTGTCCAGCACTATTTGGTCATTTCCATGATCAAGCACACCTAATTCAGCACACCTGTTAATTCTTAATCATAGGGAATGTGTTTAAGAAGGGGAACTACCAAGCTGTTTGGTTACCCCTGTTTTAGGTCCTGAACAATATGTCATTTTGACCATTTTGCCAACGGTAAATATTAAAATTCTACAGAATTTTTTAGCATTTAGTGGAAATCCTGTCAAGAAAACACGACTTCTTTAGTAAATGTAAAAACTCAAACACTCAAAAACATTTTATAAATGCCCCAAAATTTGTAGGATATCTTTCCCAGTCTCACTGTTCCAAGATCATTTTCTTCCGTTCACACTGGTTCATTAATCTAAATATTCATAGGCCAGTTTTCTTTGAGTAGATGTCCTTTTTTAACCAGTTGTCTATTGAAAGGACACTTCAGCTCAAGTCACTTCCATGGCTGATACAGAATCTGCACATTTGCATATGATATGTGGATTACTTACTTTAGAAAACTGCATCTGCCTTTGTTTGCCGGCCTTTATTCCAAGCTGCCTCTCTGGATGTTTGTAGAAAGTCTGCAATATCCTTTGACAGAACTATACAGACCTAAGGCCCTGTAAACTTGCTCAGAAGTATGTGTAACAAGTCTGTATGTTGGATAAGTTATAGTGAGAGAATTAGCTATGGAAAGAATGTTAATTTTTTTTTTACTCTTTTTGGGTTTAAATTAAAGGTTATGTTATAATGTTATTATTAACACGAAATCGTATTAGTATGACTCTAGTTATCATTACCTATAAATGGAAATGCATAATCATAGGGAAGTCAACAAGTTTGCTTTCCTGCTAATATAAACTGTTTTTCTGTGAATTTGTGAGTCATGTTCAAAGAGAATGAGCTATTTCATAATGATCTGTGCTTGTAAAATGGCAGTTCTTGCATCATATAATGTTCCCTATTTTATGGAAAATCATGGAATAAAAAAAGAGGTCATGTACCAGGGTTACCCTGCAAGAATCATTTGACCTCCTCACCCATCCTGATGAGAACAATCGGTCCAATGATGACCCCTGATGCTATGGCATTCCATTTTCTGATTTAGGTGTTGGAGGTCCACGAGAACCTGGACAGACAGATTCCTGAAGACTACGAGGAGGATCTCAGTGAGAAAGAGAAAGCAATTGTCAGGGAGATGTGTAATGTAAGTTTGTTTGTACCCCTTGCTTAGATACTCATGAATTTGTACCACATTTATTTGGTCTAAAATGGTTAGTTATTTTAGATTACTGTGTACCGTATTTGCCCAACAATAGGCCGCCCCACATTATAGGCTGCCCCACATTATAGGCTGCCCCACATTATAGGCCACCCCATTGTATAAGCTGCAGTAAATGCTCATTTAGGTTTTAAAACTCTAAGAGAAGCCGCCCCATGTTATTAGTTGCAGTGTTACTGAATAAACCAGTCTGAAGTAAAAGCATCTACTGTAATTTGACCCCTGGAGCCTTTGCAGCTCTATACAAGCAGTGACATTATACCATAGCTGAGCATAAACAATTAAAATGAACTACGTTGCAGAATTTAAGCTCCAGGTCATTGTTTACATGAAGCAGCGTCTGTAATATCCAAGAAGAATGTGTGTCCGCCATCAGCGACAGCAAAACAGCACAAAACGAGTTGTTTTTTATTTGAAGAAAGGCATCTTTGCTTTGTGTTGCTTTTCAAACTGTTTGTTGCTGTCGTTAACAGTACATTTAAATTCAACTAATGATTTGGGAATGTCCTCTTTTTGTACACTGAATAATACTTTTAGTGAATGCTTGTTCATGTTTTTAGATAGGCCCCCCATTTAAACAAACCTTAAACCTTTAAAAATAAAAATTAATGTTCATAGTCCAAGGCCTATTTTTGGGGAAATATGGTACTGCAGGAGGATTTAGGGTAGTGTGCTTCTTCTGTTTTATCCTGTATAGTATAGAATAGTATGCCCCATTAATGAAGAGCTGGATTTAGTTTGAGTGGGTTGAGAGTTAATTTGGAGATATACCTGTGTTAAGCATTTGGGTGACAATTAAATTATTATTATTAAAATAACTGACCAAATGTGACTTTTACCAACTGTTTCTTTAAATACACACTTTTATATATTACAGACTTCAGATCTCCAGCTCTTAGAGTCTTGGTTGATCAGCAGCTCTCAGTCTAGGATTATTAGTGTAATTGACAGGTTTTCTTTGAATATTACATGTACATGTGTCTGCCAAGTGCTGTGAATATAAATGTACATTTATATTCAATACACATATTTTTAAGTTTATACTTGTGAGATATTTCTGATTTTAGGAAAGATGTTCAAGCACTCTTTATAGACAGAAAGTGCATCAACGTGTATCATATCTTTGTTGCTACAGAACTGGGTGTTCTTGCATCGTATATACCTGATATTATTGAAACATGTTGTGTATCAGCAACACACTGAGATGTATATTACTAATCTCAGTAACACTGATGCACTATTCCACCATATGGCGAGTTTAGTGTGGCCTTGCATTCATTGCCTATATACATTTGAATATTTTTTTAGTTTTAGTTCTAATATATTTTCAACTGTCATTTGAAAATGTTTTGAAGCATCCAAACAAATTACATTAAATTAAATTGCATTAAGTGATTTTATTTTATTTTATTTTATTTTATTTTATCTATAAATATGCCTATAAGCAAAAATCAATCTTTTTATGTGAGACCAATACTGGTACACAGCTACAAACATATATCAGGGGGGCTATGGGTTAGCACTCCCTCTCCTTGTGTTTGTTTGCCTGTCAGATTTGCAGATTGCCCCAGCTTTGATGGAGGACAGTGTTTCATTTACCCTCCTAAAAGAACTTCACTTTTTCATGCAGCTTTAATTAGAGGCCTCAGTAAAAGGGGCTCCATGGTGTTTATGGTGCAGCTGTCAGAGCAATTAAAATAACTTCACTGCTGAGAACAATGCGGGTCTATGGGGCTCCTGTACTGATCTGTGGAGAGATGCAGCAAAGCTAGAGGCCTCAGCTCACACACATGTGATGGGGAGTGCAGTCTGGGACCTGGACACTGACACTGTTCCCGCACGGATGACTCTGTGCTCGGAGCGCTCCCACCCGTCAAAGGCACAATCACATAGATGACATGCAGCCACAATGGATCCTTTCTTCTCTTTACATACACTGAGCTTTAGTGGAATTAGGCCTTCATGTCTTAGTGTGTCATCAGCCCCTTGTGACCCACCCCCATTTACTCTGTAACCCCTCTATGTGAAGCATTGTATAACTCTCTCTCTCTCTCTCTCTCTCTCTCTCTCTCTCTCTCTCTCTCTCTCTCTCTCTCTCTCTCTCTCTCT
>JBBIGC010000001.1:47663068-47699851 GCA_037576955.1 Lepidarchus adonis
GTGTGTGTGTGTGTGTGTGTGTGTGTGTGTGTGTGTGTGTGTGTGTGTGTGTGTGTGTGTGTGTGTGTGTGCTGTCTATTTTTTATATAAAGAATGAAAATATATATACATTTAAAAAAAAACTTAAAAAAACAACTATTTTTTCTATTGTATTTTTATTTTTTTTATTTTTTACAAAACACACCGTTAATGCTGAAGTAGCCATTTTGCAGTATAAATAAGATTTCAGGCTAAACAATGTAAACCATATCTAAATGCAGTTTATAACATGCCATCTAATGTGAATTACTTAGGTTACGCCCTGCTAAACTGTGCCTTATTAAAGATATGGACTGCTCTTATTTCAAGATAATTCGGGGCTTTTACCAAACATCATATCTACAGTAGCAAAGGTTGGCCTTTTATTCTATAAATCGCTTCTCCTCCATCTCCAGCCTTTTATGGTAACTTCGTGCACCCAAGTAAACTTCCAACCCGTTTTCAGTGCTTTTTCAATGAAACCAACCTTCGTTAGTCCAGGGAGGAGATTGGTTGAATGAATGACTTCACTTTTGACCAATCAAATATATGATATGGGGCGTTTTTATTAAATGTGGCCAATCAATGAATAGTAGACCCGTAAAGGCGGCGTGGTTGTGGGTTTAAGCCAATTATTGCTTCGTCCATAACACGCCTTTTCGGCAGCCTATGAAAAGGCATTTTGGCTCATTGTAGGCGGGGTGAAACCCTGCTTGGCCAATCAGTTTCCTACAACCGACCCTCGAAGGTGTTGATTTCTCAGAAGGAGGTTAAAGTTCGGTTGCACCAGTACAGCTCCTAAGTGGAAGAGGATTGACAGGAAGATCCATTTTGCATTCACGAGGTAGTTCCACTTGCTTTTATGTTATGTTTACAGGTTTATTATTAAGCATGCAACGTATACGTGGAAACAGTCTGGACTTAAGACCATTGTGTGGCCTTGCAAGTGTTGTTTTGTGCAATGCTGCGAATGCTCCTGCATGCTAAAACGCACGGGGCTACATTTGTCGCTGAAGTTAGCTTCTTGTTTGAATTTTCCATAATACCACCTTAAATGGTACAGTAACTGCTGTTCCATTTAAGGTGGAAAGCGGGATTTGCATAACCTGGAGGGTTGGAAGCCAAGAACTTCAGCGTTGTTGTTGTTGTTGTCCACGGGCTGTTGAAATGGATCATTCATTTAGTTGTAGGGTTGTTGGTGCCTTTGCTGTTCTATGGGATTGTAGCAGGACTTAGTTTGTGGCAGCTGGACTCACTGCACTGCACTGAGCTTTGGTTTGGTTTACAGTGAAGATGTGGCCTAACCGTGTCTCATACATAAACACTGCAGACCTGGTTCCATTTGGACATGGATTAGGCCCTGTTGTGGACATCACAATCATTTTAAGGAATATTTATGTCTTGTACTTGGCCTCCAGCTGAATTTATGGAGAAGCTGGAGCTGCATTCATTCAACAAGACCTGAGAATTCTGTGGTGTTGTGTTGTTAAATGCACTTCTTTCCTGTGAGTCTGGTGGGGTTGTTATAATTCTTTATTTCAAAACATAAATGCAGTATTTTCAGATTATTTCACTTCACATTGATTTATTTTACAGTGACATTATCGAACATTTTATACTGTAGTCACACACTCCAGTCCTTTAATAATTTGGCGACCATTGGTGTTCTGGACATGGAGTCATCCAAACCCTGAACTAAACTGAATAATTCAGGGATTCACCACCCAAATGAGTTTTCTGTAGTTGATTGTGGTGTATCGCTCTTTTATAATGCTCCACCTTTGTTGGTGTTGCTCTGGCAATTCAGTTTTCTTGATATTTCATGGTTAAATTCCAGATTCAAGAAGTACATCATGAATTACTACAAGTGTAACTGCAGAATTGGTCTTAAGAAAATGGTCAATGGCTTTAATGAATTCTAGAAAGCATAATGGAGACACAAAATGATAAATAACAGGCCAATATGTACAGACTATTGAATCTATCTCTCTCTCTCCCCACTGCCCTCTCCCTCTTATACATACATACATACATACATACATACCGGTATATGGTTTGTTCAAATGATTACAGTACTGTATAAGTTTTTTTTGTGTTTGTAGCTTCAAGAGAGGAAAACTGAGTAAAGCAGATAATTCAAAAGTTTCGAAAGTCCATTGTGTCAGACATTAGCTGCTCCAAAATGGGATCATGTCACCTAATTTAAAAAATAAAAAATAATAAAAAAAATGATTATTTATGTATGTAAACCACTTTTTAAAAAAATTCTTGTGTAATTTAGATAAATAATGACCTAATAAAATCGAATCTCCGGTGTAAGCACCCAGTCTGATACTTCATGTTAACATGTTCTGTTTTGACAGTGGTTAATGCAAAAGAAAACATCTGAAACACTTGGAAGAAATTAAATGGCATAAAAAACATTAATATTTATTGGCACAAACTAAGCGAAGCATATTTTAACTGTTTAGATTCTTAGTACATATTGTTCAAAATTTGAGCTGTGGTAAGAATGCACAATCTGCCTTATTTAGGTTTCTAATCATGATATTCAGGGTGTTAAATTGCCAGTTTTTTGATAAGGCTGCAATTTAATTTCTAAACTTAATTTGTTTTTCTTTTTTAAAGGTTATGGACAGAATATGTAATGTACTGCGACATATTTGCTTATGTTTGGAAGTTGTTCTGGGTTTCAAAGACTACTTGGACTATTGTCTAACCTGGTGTTTTTCATGCATGTTAAGCAGTTGCACATGATTGCAGAACATATTTAGACTCCTAACACAGGCTGTTTATTTGGTGATGACCAGCGTTAATGTTTTGAGCTTTTATTGTGTGATTGAGTGGGTCACCTCCTCTGTTATTTCTGTATGTTATTGCTGGAGCAATATTGCCCTCCAGTGGATAGTTAAAGCAAGTTATATTGTAACTTTAAACTAGGGAAATCAAGCTCAGGTAGATATGGACGACCCGCACATGTTAATGTACAGTTAAAATGTAAATGTTCTGTTGTCTCAAACACAGCTGATTTAAACCGGTTTATTGCCTGTTTTTAGAGGTGTGTTTAAGAAATTGCTATGGTATGCTCAACCCCAGATTCTCAAGACTGGAGCTAGATCGGAGTTTTATTATTATTTTTTAAAAATATAAATATTTTATTTAAAAAGATTGTTTTTTTTAGTTTCATGTTCTTATTTTATGTAATGTATTTCTGATTGCAGTCCTCAGTTATAACAGCCATACAATGGGCAAGAAGAGTCGAGTAAAGACTCAGAAATCTGGCACAGGAGCCACAGCATTGGTGTCTCCCAAAGAGATGATGAACCTGATCTCAGAACTCTTACAAAGTAAGTGAAAAAACACACGTATGCAATCAGTGACACTGCTGTGATCATGTGGACAGAATTTAATTTGGTTTTGTCCTTTAAATGATTCAGTTCATAAGGAAATTTCAAAGTTAAATCTTTTATGTTTCCATGTTTTTAAAAGTTCACTCAATGAATTTTTGGGACATGAATAATTATTCAAACTATAGTGGAATAGAGGACTGTAACAATAAACAGATTTTCAGATTTTAAACTTCTGTTCTGTGGTTAAGACTGGGTTTAATGTTGGTTTTATGTAGGATTTAATTATGTACAAACTACACAAACCATTAGATTCATGTGATTAGACCCACCCTGTTTTTTAGCCCTGCGAACAAAAACCCTGTTAAGAAACCCTGGTTGCTTATTGTAATAATTGGGTACAGGAGCCGGTTATCTGGGTTTGTTTGCCAGATACTGTTTACTACTGCTATTTTTACAGCACAGTCCACACACAAGCTACATGTATCTGGGCTGGAAATAAGATAAAAGCAACAGCGTTTCTGAAGAAGACCCGGCAACGGACACAGCCTAAGGCAGAAAAATTGAGGACATTTTTGAAAAAAAGTGTCAGGGGAATTCTGTATTGTGCAGATAATTTGACTATTTAAAGTCAGAAGCAGAACAACATACACTGCAAACTGTGTCTAAAGCCTGTTTCCACAAAGACAATAATGGCAATTATCTCTTTACCATCTGAAGCAGTGCCTTTATTTAGAGCTGTGATAATATCCCTAGCTGTAAACATTACTTTCAGATGGCACTTCCCCATTTATAGACAGAGTAGTGAGACACTTTCTCAAATGAGCCTCACTGCCAACTTCACTGACCAAGACACATCTGAAAAGTAAATGTAGTGTGCTCTTCTGAAAAAAAAAAAACAGAAAACAATGTATTTTCTTTTATTTTGTATTGCACATTTTATTCAATATTCATCAATGGTTTACAGTACATTTGTCATGTTGAACTTACTAAAAAATAATAATGAATGAACATTGTGATATATTCACACTTGGGAGCAAGAAGGAACCCTTAAACCAGACATGAATAGTGTTTTCATTTATATTGTGGTATACCGTATTTCCCAAACAACAGGCTGCGGTTTATACGTTGATTTCGCAAACCTGGTATTGGGTGTGGCAGCCGATCTAAAAACATAAAAGTGTATTTGTTTAAAGTATAATTCAGTGCACAAAAAGATGACAACCCCAAATGATTAGTTGAATGTAAATGTACTGTTTACTCATCAATGAACAGTTTGAAAAGCAACAAAGCAAAGATAGATCAGTATAAAATGTGGAACATGTAAAGCGCCATTGCTTATGTTACCTTTCCCATAGTCGCCCCACGACCGTGGTCAAATCCCCGCTACCTTGGCTTCATGGCTGAGTGGCAGTTAGCATTTAGCCTAGCCGTCATTGTAGACATTGATGATTCGTTTTACTGAGTATAACCTCACAATCTGGTTGTCAAATTCCATCACACAGCAATGTTAATCATTTGTCTACATGGAAAATCTTCAGTATAATTTAGAAACACTAAAATGCAAAAAATTATTAGGCTTACCTTTCTTCAAATTGGATCCGTAAATGTCAATTGCAACATGTGCTCCTTTCTGTTGCAAATGTTGTATGCGTTCATCTGGGATATTAGACGTTGCATGGATCTTAAATTCTGCAGCATAGTTCTTGCGGTGCGGCATGATCTCTGCAAGTTCATAATTTTATCAATTTAATTGTTTATGCTCAATTACGGTATAATGTCACTACTGGTACAGAGCTGCAAAGGCGTCCAGGAGTCATGTTATATGCTTTTACTTCAGATCAGTAAATTCAGTCACACTGTAGCTAATAACATGGGGCAGATTATATTACAGATTTAAAACATAAATGAGCTTTTCTGCTGCTTATAGAAAGGGCGGCCTTTAATGTGGAGCGGCCTATTGTTTGGGAAATATGGTACAGTATATCAATATAGACTGATGTTGAAAAAAAATATTGTGATGAGATTTAAGTAGAAGTAAATCGCCAAGCTCTATTTGGAAGTAAGCCTGCAACAACTAATTGATGACCTTGATAAAAATCTGTTTTAAGAATGGTTTGCAATGAATTTGATTATCTGTTTGTGAAAGGTCTTTGTTGTTGCACATATGCCATGAAGCCAGGAGGACTGATCTATAGAATACATGTGCTTCAGTTTAAATTAAAGTAGAAATTGTGTTTGCTACAGACATGTTTAGATAAGCAAGCTAATCTAATAGCCGCTATTTGCTCACCATGTAGCCATTCATTAAATGTGATGTGGGTGAACGACAACACTTAAATCAATGCATCAGCATAAATTAATGCATGTTTTATTTGTTTGTTTGTATTGGTATTTTAACTGAATTTGTGAATTATATAGTTTGGTGTTAATTTCTTATGTTTTTTTCTTTGTTCTTCTGTGATTCAGAATGCAGCAGTGCTGCTCCTTCTCCAGGAAAAGAGTGGGAGGAGTTTGTTCAGATTCGTGCCCTGGTGGAGAAGATCCGTAAGAAACAGAAAGGTATTTTAATGAGCGGGAAGTACAGAAACTCTATATTGTTTACAAGATTTAATGGCCTTATGATACTGTCTGCTTTCTGTTGCAGGGGTCTCTGTTGCATTCGAGGGCAGCAGAGAAGATTATTTTTCTGAGCTCATGGCTTGGGCGGCAGAGTGCGGTGCATCCTGTGACGGCTTTGAGATCGCTAACTTTGCTGATGAAGGATATGGTCTCAAAGCTTCCAAAGACATCAAGGTTTGTGTTGTCCTCCAGGTAATAAACCCTTTTATGTATGTAAATTGAAGCCACATATCTAGGGGGATCAACTATTTGAGCTCTTGAGCCTAGGTCCAACCAATGTTTCACTATTTCAATGACTTAATGAATTCATGTCAGCAGTAAATATTTCCAATGCGTCAGTGGTTGCTGACTATTTTGGTTGTGGCCTTTGAATTAAACCCCTGATCTCCTGATAAGAGAAAAGGTTTTAAACAGCTGAGCCATTGGGTAACACAGTCTGAGAGGTCCACAAAGCAGTTTCATGATTTAAAAAGAAGAGGAGGCAATTAATAGAAAGCAAAACCACTTTGGTAGCTTAAGCTCCAGAACTGACAATCATATCAGAGTATATATAGATTAAAATTATATTAACAAATGTTATTGGTTGTTAGATTTTTTTTTGCCCCCTACAATTAGAATGAGTTATAGTATTTTCATAATGGTCTCGGCCAGGTCACATTTTTTTAATTCAGTTAACAAAGGCCTTCAAGACATCTAAAGCTAGAGGACCCTATCCTACCCTATGTATCTAGTGGCTGTAAGGTAGAATTTAGATGTGCTTTGCTTCTCACTTTGTTATTACAACTGAATTTTGAAGAATTGATCTGAGCAACCAAACCAGCATTTTGGTAGACAGGTGGTTGCAGAAGAAATTGATTTTATCCATGTCCTTTCAAAAGCAATGTGATTACTGTTACATATAGATGTAATAATCATTGTCATTTTCCTCAGCACAACTTGTTAGCTTATTAGAAACAGCCGGAATTGCAGCATAACCCGAGCATTGAAGGTTGTGGAAAAATAGTATTTATTGATTGGTCATCTTTGCTTTCAGGCGAGACTGGATTCAGCAGTCAATAGGCTTCCATATGACTGCAGCGCAAGTCCTTATTGATGTTTTCAATTGTCCTCATTTGGGCTGGTCGAAGCCCTCAAGCTATGATGTACTCAGCCATTAAGTGACCCTGGACAACACAATGCACAATTACAGCCCAATTCAGATTAGGCTCATTTAGGTGGATTGTGTTTAAATTTGTTGATGAGAGACTAGCACTTTTCTCCACTCTTCGGCTGCTGTCTGGTTTGATTTAGCAAGTGTAAAGTTTGTTGGAAAAAGTTTTTTTTTAATCAAATTTTTCTGTATCCTGAATATCCTTTCTTCTTTTACTTGCTACAGGCAGAAGAGCTGTTTCTGTGGATTCCCAGGAAAATGCTGATGACTGTTGAATCTGCTAAAAACTCTGTTATTGGTGAGGGCCACCAATTTATTAAAGTCCTAAACAGAACAATCATTGTAAATACTTTTCTTTCTCTATTTTCTAGAGACTTGCTTTAGTTTTTTTCTGGAAAAATCTGTAGGAATATTTTATGCATATTGGATGCATTCAGACCCTGTCCACACATTGCTTGTTTTTCATTTTGATATTTTAAAAATCCCATCCACACGTGCACGTTTTTGAAAAAACACACCTGAAGCTCACTCTGATACCTGCCTTCTTCATAATGGAGGGAAAGAAGCTGTGTGTGTAAGTTAAAAGTCCTGAAAGCGAATTTACGATTGGCATTAGTTTGTCTGTGTCTGTCATCGCGGAAAATGACCATGCGTATATAAACTAACACAGTGTGACGTGCACAGGGAAGAATTTTCACAGTTTTTACTAAATGTTTTCTCATCAACAACAAACACAAAAACTGCGTTTTCAAAAATCTCCATCTTGGAATGTGTTCAAAAATCTCTGCTGTTTACGTGTTGATTAAAGGCTTTCATGTTTTCAGAAATGTCTGGCTCTGTGTGGACAGGACCTCAGTCTTTTAGATGCATTTTCTGCTTCTCATGAGCCAAGTAATCCCAATTACTCCTTTCTGTACAGGTGGATTATCTTTTATCCAGTCTCTGAAATCTGCTTTAGCCATTTTAGATGCACATGATTAACAAATGTAGCCAAGGTGTGTCTGCGTAGGTGCTGGTGTACCTTTTGAAGGAAATAATAATGTCACTACAATTTGCTGTCCCTAAATTCACAGGCCCTTTATACAGTCAGGACCGGATACTGCAAGCTATGGGCAATGTAACACTCGCCCTTCACCTGCTCTGTGAACGGGCAAACCCATGTTCTCCCTGGCTACCTTACATCAAGACTTTACCCAATGTGTACGACACCCCTTTATACTTTGAAGAGGAGGAGGTGCGCCACCTGTTGGCCACTCAGGCAATTCAGGACGTCCTGAGCCAGTACAAGAACACAGCGCGTCAGTATGCTTACTTCTACAAAGTCATACATGTGAGTTTCAAACCTCCTTATTATTTCATGAATTTATCTTAAAGAGTAATATTATCTCAACCTAATGTTCTTGACTATGGAGCTTTATTAAGGGTTTTTTGTGAAACCCTGATCAATCATGTAAACATGATAAATGAAAGAGAAGAAAGAAAATGTTGTCCTGGTCTTGGCTTAAATCCTGACTGAACGTCTGATCCACAGTGTGACAAAATGGTTTATAACAGTAGTGTAACCTACATGATATACAGGGATATGTTGCATTCTGGAAACCACTGAATGTGTAATATTTGTTTGGCCATTACATGTAATTGTATTTGAAACATAAAACAAAAGTAAAATTTGTTTTAAATATCGAACTATACAATTTATGCACAGTCATAGAAATAAAATTCAGCCTCACTCCACTGTAAGCTGCATTATGATAAATGAATAAATAAATAAATAACAATGGTATATAATAGCTCTGAGGGACACGCCCACCTCTGGACCCAAACCTCTTGTTCTATCTCAGCCATGTCAGGCTACAATCACGGGTTAGTCTAAGTAATGTCTAAGTAAGTCAGAGTTTTGTTTTCGTAATTTTGTGAATTGTGAAATGACACAATTGTTTTAAAGTTAATAATACCATTGTTTATACTATTTAATAATAAGCTTCTTCGGCGCTACTGTGTGCTAGGTAGACTAGATAACAGTAGTCACAGTCTACTCAACTACTTTGGTCTAGACATCACTGATTTTTACCCCAAACTTTTAAGAGTCATTGGCTCCTTTAAACCCACGCTGCCACAACTTATTCACACTCCGTTGCCATATACAGCTGTCCTTTACTCTGCTCAGTGATCAGGTGTGGAAATCAGGTTTTAAAAGGTTTCTAGCTGTTGGCAGCACATTGGAGATGGGTAAAAGAAGCTTTATAATGCCCTCTTGCACCCAATTTCAGGGGCTCTGATAAGCTGCCATTGACATGGCTCAGAGACTGTCAGCAGTAGTGCTGTGAGGCCAGCAGGGGGAGTTGTTCATCCCTTTAAAAATTGCCCTCCAGCACATATCAGGGCAAAGTGTTACAAGACCATCACTCTTGAGTCTTTTGTACTGTGATTAATTTGATGAGACTTTACATGAGCTTTTAAGCACTGAAATTAACATTTATGCAGGATAATTATTTTTGATTTAACAATAATGGTGTTAGAAATCTCTTCTTCTGTCTGGATCTTGTCAGATTTTTAGTGAAGTTTTGTATCTGCTTTCTACTGTAAGGTATTACAGTTAGTCCTTCTTAGAAGATTTTTCAGTGGATAAGTACAATTGCTGCTGAAATGAAGTACTAGGCTGCTTTTTAACAATTGAATGAAGCTTCTTTTCCTATCTGTGGTTTATTTTTGCATGATATCCCATTGCCTCACATAATATTTTATTAAAACGGACCAGCATGTGGACTGACTAGGTGACTTCATTAAGCCCCCCTCAGGTTTATCACTTTAGAGATTTAAAAAATGTTTTAGTTTTTCATGTGTTTTTCATCTTGTCATTTAACTTTTAATAATCAATTTTGTATGTAAAATACATTTATTCCTGACAGGATAATCAGGATAAATTTGAAGCCAATTCTTGACATTCAGAATAGGCATCTTGAATGCAAACAGGTCTTAAACGATTATCCTGTGGTGTTGGGGTGTTACCAGTGTTTATCCATGCAATCTTCTCACCATTCTGAGTCTATTCTGTAGTGTTGGTGGAGTGCAGATTTTTTTTTTTTTTACATTAAACAGTATTTGTCATTTCTGACAGACTGTTAATCAATGTGCTTTGGGAGGCTTGGAAAGCTCAGTATAAATAACATTTATTATTATTATTATTATTATTATTATTATTATTATTATTATTATTATTATTATTAATAAAATGCAAGCTAAAGGAATAACTGTCCAAAATGGAATGATATATATAATATGCAGAAATTCTGTAATGCTGTATTCTGTGTCTCACTGACATTTGCCATTTTCCTTTTGATCCAAGTCATTTTTGTTCAGGAGAAAATCTCTGAGCTCCCAGCACCACTGGTCCAAACTCCTAATGTGATGAGCCTAATGTGAAAGTGTGTGGTGTTTGTGTTCCATAAATTTGTTCCTGTAAATTTTGGGTGTGGATTTTGACGACCAAAGGACACAGTAAATCTGTGCAATCTGTCATATCGTGTGGACTTCCCATGTTTTCAACCTTGATTAGGATTCTGTAGTGCTGTGCTTTAGTCTGTCATCACATTATTTTACTGGTACTGTTCAGCAGTAAGCATAGCACTCAGTTGTACTGAATCATCATTCGCTGACCTATTGTAAGCTGCGGTAGAATATCATGATTATTTAATTATCTTACTCCCAAAATAAAATGCAATTTTTAAATTTCAATTTGTGAAGTGGCCCTTAAATGTGTCATTTTTAAGTGAGTCATAATGTGACTAACTATTTAAATTATTGTGGATCAGACCAATAAATATTGCCCTCTTTTCATTCCTCTTTCAAGCTATTAAAGAAGCAATAATCTGGTCTGCTCCTAAGAATTTCACTCACAATCTCTGCCAGTGCTTTTTGTCTCTTTCATTAGATGACTGTCAATTAAGAAAAAGGTAATATTTCACATTATTGTCAAGATAAGCCATCAAATATTCATGGGAATAGTTAATGTATTTGTCATTGTGTCACCGAGTCTATTGACATTTTTCTTTATTAAATGTTTTCTAGTCCTCAGCTGAAGGGGCTTGAGTAATTAGGCTGAGCTTTATTGTTTTTCCTACCTCAGCCATGTCTTAATCAGCTGAATTTGTGCCAATTTGAATACAGTAATATGTCTGTGACAAATAATTTACAGAGGAAATTTTGTATCATTTGGCTCCACCACCTTTTTTTCATCAGGGTGTTCATCAGTTTTGAAGAATGTGTGTTCAGTTGGTGTGCTTACTTTGGATGAAGCATTTCTGGAAGATTTTATCTATCCACTAGGTGGCAGTAGTGGGATGAATACTTGTTTGAGATGTATGGAATGAGCCGCAAGTCTCCGGCGTGGGCTGTGAATATTTCAGGATTTCATCTGTCTTAGCTCGCAGGTTTTTGTACTATTTTAGCAGTTTCCTAGACCAATGTAAGCAAAGTGTTCAATGCTAATTACTAAAATAATGGCTAGGACCATTATTATTATTATTATTATTATTATTATTAGGACCAATAGGCCAGTGGTATATCAAGGTGTTCAGAAGTGATGCATATAACTGTTTCTTGCTTGGCTGGAGATTTCTCTTTTCTTTCCGGACATTGGCGAAGGGAGTGTCACTCTGGCCCCTTCGGAGAGTGTCCTGTCCACACTCTTTCTCTCCTCCCCTCCCCTCTTCCTGTCCTCAGGTTGGAGCCGGTGTCAGTGTAATGACTACTGTCAATGTCAGCCTCTCTTCTGAGGCGGCCGCAGATGACCGGGCTGGAAAATTAGCTTGTCGCATCGGCTTTGAATTGAATTGACCTGATTGTACCTTCCGCACATGTTGAGAAAGGAGACTGACAAGTACCCCCCCCCAAAAACCCCCACCAGTCCACTTTATTCTGCCCCCACCTTTCCTGCCTACATGCCTCAGTCTATCCCCCCCCACAACCCCCATCTGCATGGGCTTGAAAGGCTAGGCCCTCTGTCTGCTGGAATTGGGAAATCTTTTTATATATATTTTCTCCTGTGAAGAGGGATAGGCTGTTGTCAATGGCGACTGCCCTCTGAGGCGTATCTGAGTGCCTTTCCTGTCCGCAGGGGACCAATGATCGCTGTGCCGTCCTCGCCGGTGCATTGTATGTGTGTGGGGGAGGTGGACCTCATAAGGTGACCCCCAGTATGCAGCGAATGCAAAGTAACCTTGGTGTGCTGCATCTGCCGCTGTTGATGAGAAATGAATAGGGTCCCTGTGGAACACTCTCAACCCCACCCTCTCGGTATCTCACAAGATATTTGTCTGACCTTCCTGATGTGGCGAGCAGAATGAGGGTTCGTCACATCGCGAACACCTACATCGTCATTTTCGTTTTTGTTTTTCTTTCAAGGTCTGGGATCAATGCTTTTAATGAAATAATGTTCTAGTAGACTTTGCATTAACTGCAGGCATTAGCAGTATCTAGATTCATGATTTCTCACCCATAGGGACATTCCTTAGACATCAATTTGTGTTTAAGTAGAAGAGAAGATTTTGAATTTGAAAAGTTTCGCTTGTTTTGACGGACAAAAAAAACATTAGTCAATTTGCTTTTGTTTTTCATGTTTGTCAACACTGAACAAAAATGAAGCGTCAAAGTTGAGACTAGAATCTGTCAATAGAGGATGAATATAAATGTATTTCACGGCGTAGTAATCATGAAATTGTATAATTACGTTTAAATTCCGCATCTTGATGGCAGTAATAACTGTGGTCTTCCAAAGGTAAAAAACAAACATGGAGTGAGAGTGAATTATTAGTGATGCGGCCTGTTTATAAAATAGAAAAAGAAAATCAATGCAGATTGAGTTATAAAATCCAGACAGAACGCTGTTTCACGTGGGGTAAGGACCTCAGCAGCCCTCTAAGGACCAAAAGCCTTCTTCCTGCAGACCAGCAACCAATTAGCTATTTCCCATCAGCTCGTTAAAGAAATCTTGAGCTTGGTGTGAGGGCTTTTGTGTTTTTAATTGATTTACAGGACATTCTCCCCAACCTCTCTTCCAGCTACCACACGTGGTGCCAGTGTGGGCTGCTGTAGCACATGATGAATTGCCTCTCTCTGGTGATGCTAATGCATCAAGAGCTCCAGTCGCAGAAGACCTCCTCTCTTTTCTTTCTGTTTCTCCAAAAACTACTCCCTATTTAACTACACCACCCAAGCTACCTCAGGACCCCCTCCTTGCATGTCGCAGTTTTTCATGTGTTGGTTTTCTTTCTGTGTGAGGCTTTGGATGAATCTTGGATATCTTTTCAGTTTGGACACAACTGCCCCTGAAGAGGGCTCCACCATTTCCCCAGAGCTTTACTGCTCCATCCAACTAATTATTGCCTTAATTGAGTCTATTAACGTGTCCAGGTGCTCCAAGGTTGCTGATCTCAGTGGGCTGAAAGTGCTGTTAATTCCTCTTTAACCCCTTAAACTTTAAATATGTGTATACTGGCATACAATTCAGTTCTTCACTCTTCTGATTCACACACTAGTTTCAAAATTACAGAAGTATTACATTTAATATAACTATATTAATCTGATTGATGGCTTACTCTGTGCATGAAGACCATTATTATTTTCCTCATGTTTGCTTCAGCAAGTAAAAATGTGATGAGCTATCAGCTCTCCAAAGATTTTCCCTTATACTGTCAAGCTTGTAATGCACTTTATTATTTTTTAATTTATTTTTGGACATAAAGCTGTGTGCAGCTCCTTCACATGTACCCAGGCCCTTGCATTCTCAGTTGCTGGCTTTACACAGTGCTTATCTTTTAATGGTTGTCTATCAGAGGTTTGTGAGCACCAGTTTAAAGCTGGCCTGTGGATGGACCAGTCCTTCAGCACCCACTTGAAGGAGAAAAGGAGGGGTGTGGGTTACAGCTGCATCGTTTAGTCACCAAAGATGAAAAGTTATGACTACAACAGAAGGGCTATGTGTGTCATATGAACATTATTTCAGCAATTGAACATAAGTCATGGGTGTTATTAGTTGTGATGTTTATTTGTTTATAAAACCAGCATCATTGTACAATAAAATAGGGCTACAAAGCCATGAACATTTGATCAAATGTGCATTTATTGGCAAAGCTATCTGCTAAAAAGTAGTAGCCTTTTTTATTATGGATAGAGCCATGAAAATCTTATGTCTGGTTCAGCTCAGTTTTTAAAGTTTGCCAGATTACCTTTTTGTTCTAGCCAGTCTATGAGGCATTTTGCATCCCATCTTGTTTGGAGAATTTAATTCTGCTGGTTTCTGAGTCTGTATAGTTTATTTAGTTCTTTGGCCAACAGAAAAGTTTAAGTGCAAGGATGGGTTTGAAATCTGTTGTAGGCTTGCGATCACTCTTCAATATCGGGTAAATTGTATTAATTTTCTGCGTTGTGTGCCAAAGTTTTGAAATGGCAATGCTGTAGAAACATCTAGTGCTCTGTAAAGGTACATAGTGATATCAAGTTGACTTTTTACTTAAAAATGGAAGCATCCTGCTTTATAATGTTGTACACACACAAACCATTCTGACAAATCCCAATACACTACAGCAAGCATGTTTTGTTGCCCCGTAAACATTTTTTGTTGCTTTTTTCATGACTCAACTTTGAATGATGAAACTGTAACAAGCAAGTAAGAGCAATCAGCAGAAACCATAATGATTAAGGCTGGCACAAAATCTTAATACAGCAATGTTGTATTACTTCCTGTTGCAATAATTTATCAATGCATTGGTGATGGAGCAAAACCTTTATTGAAACATGCAGGTGCTCTGGATTTGCCAACTTTAACTTGCCCAAGTCACTACTTCATGATACCTTTTGGTGGACCAAATCAAATGAGTGAGGGTAAACTTGTGATAAATATGGAAGAGCAAAGTAAAGCAAACCAGAGAGGACCATCATCTTTCAGGTCAAAAGTCTGGGCACACTTCCTTTTTTTTCAGACCAGATATAGACTTTGAAATCCGTAGGAACTGCCTAGGAACTTTTTTTTTCTTTTCCTTTCTTTAAATTTTTGAAAAGATTTTATTGAGGCATAGTTGTACCGTTTTGATTGTTATTCTAATTTCTGATCTGTTTAGCTTTTTGTTTATAACGTGTTAACAGGTGGGAAAGAGGCTCAAAACTAAGACTCTACATTGTTTTGTCTCATCATATTGATGATGAGATCATATTGATGATGAGACCACTTACAAGTGTAATTGTAAATTTAGATTGTACAAGGTATTTAAAATTGTAAAATCTCTGTATTATGATACCATTTTTATCATGGGCAACATGTACTGATGTTATTTGTAGTATGTTGTTCGTGCTTTTTTTTTTTTTTTTTTTTTTTTTTTTTTTTTTTTTTTGGTTTGCACCTCTAATATTAATTAGTATTTATTAGCAGTCCTAATTGATGGTCAATTATATATAATCTGCTGTGGAATTCCTCATTAGTTATGGGCTTAGTGCAGGTGTGTGTTTTTGTAGCGTTTCCTCTCTTTCTGTTGTTATCACTTACCTGAGTATTTAGGCATGTCCTGTCAACCTTCATCTGCTCCTGAGTGTGTTGCACCTTGGCTGGCTAGCGCAGACTGAAAGCGCCACTGGAGTGGCTGCAGGCAGGGTCAAGAGGGGCGGTGGAGAGAGCAGCTAGATCTGCAGTTAGATGCTAGCTCTCGCTCCCCTGTAGGCCTGAATCAGTGTCAAGGCTGGACCTGCCTCCTACAGTACCACTGCACCAGGGCATGGGTAAACTGAGACATGACCACACACTTACTTTTAAAACAGCAGTGTGTGTGTGTTTGGGAGGAAGGGGGTGGGAGGGGGTTTATGGGCAAGAGGTAGTACAGGACTCAATTAGTTTCAGTGAAATTGATTAATGGGAAGAGACACGGAAGGTAAAAGTTAGCTACCACCTCTGAGAGGTTTCATTTCATGCTTATCCTACCCTGTTTGGGTGTATCAAATTATACTGTTTGATATGCACATGTATATCCACCTCCCAAAAAGGGGAGATAAAAGAATTCTGACATCTGTATTAAACTGTTGTTTGCCATACACACCTGATTTTTACTACTTGGAGGTGGGCTGCAATATGTGGCAAAATACTTCAGATTATTTTTTTTAAAACAGACCGATATGGATTGGGATACGTGTGTGTGTGTGTGTACGTACGTACGTACGTACGTACGTGTGTGTGTTTCTGTTTTTCATTGTTTTTATTTTTTACATTTTTAATTTATTTTTTTACTAATATTGCTTTTGCTTTACTAGCTACTAGTGTTCAAATGAAGCAAAATCACAGTTGAAGATATCAAAGGAAAAAAAGCAGAATTAATACACTAGTCCTGTGGTCGTCAGTATAAATTACATAAACTAACCTCTGGAAGAGTTTATCCTTTGGTCAGAATGACATAATGATCTTTTGATTAATGTTGATTTTTTTTTTTTTTTAACACATGTAAGGTGATAAATTGCTTTTTCACTCCCATTGAGACTGTGGTGGTGTATATAGCTCCTCAGTGTGGAGCACAGGGCTTCATTTAGTAGGACGAGGGGAGCCACACACACACACACAGCCTTGGGAGCACCTGGGTGGGGAGAAGTGCTGCATGGCTCTTTCACATTCATACCTCCATCTATTTTTATGACTCATTTTGCATGTTCAGGAGGGTGATTCTGTCTGGCCGAGTTAGACCCCAGCATTCTTTGCTCCTTTTATCCCCCCCCTACACAGGAATGGAGTTTTTTTTTTACCCCCTCCATGACACCCGCTGCAAATGAGCCCTTGGAGGGAGTTGGTCTGTACCTTTAAATGTAGATTTCTGTGGCACCAGTGGCTCTCTGTCACCCAAATTGATGAAGCAGATTTATGACGGCTGCTGGGCACAACAAATTAAGTTGACAGTGATGTATGGGGGGCTAATGCCACGATGATCCCTCAGTACCACCACTGGACGCTTCTACCTTCTCGATGCTCTTGTTAGGATCTGTTAGGCAGCCACATAATGAAATTCCAGTGACTGATTTGTGTGTCTATGTGCGTGTGTGTGTTTTCCTCTTTCCCCCTCTCTCCCTCCATCCCTCTCATTTTATTCTTCTTTTCTTTTCCTTCTCCTCGCCTTCGTCCTTTCTGCTCGTCACCTTCGATCCCAAGACTCATCCTAACGCCAGCAAACTGCCCCTGAAGGATGCTTTCACCTTTGATGACTACAGGTTGGTCAGAGTGTCCTACCACATCCTGAATTAGAACTTCTCCTCTTTGACTCTTTGAGGAAGAGGGGGAAAAAAGAGTGTTAGGTGGTTGTAAGGGTATGAAATGGCCTCTTAAAACCAGGCGTTTGTTCTCATTGTTCTTTCATTAGCACTAAATTATCTGTGAGGGAATTATTTATCATTGGTCCCCTTTTATCTCCAGATTGTTGAGCATGATGCAAGTCTTTGCTCCCGCTGGGCAATGTGTGAATGGAATGAAATAGCATCTTGTCATGGTTAATGCTTCAGTCTTCAGTAACCTTACGATTTTCAAATTTTTATTAATTATAACTATCATTTGTAGAGATAAAATGAAATCAGTTCTAGAGATCAGGCTGATTGACTGGGGGAAAATCTAGTACAATTCCATAGTAATTTACTTTTGTATTTTCTTTATTTAATTTTTGGTTTTGTTTGCTTCTGAAACACCTTGGTTAACCAGTTTAACCATTTTACCTGCAAAGACCTGCATGTTGTCTACAGTCCTCATTTTTAGTTACTTAGCACAAGTCTCGAGATCAGGGTTGTCTGAAGTGTGGCCTGCATTTTGGTCAGGGAGATTTTTTTGCTGATTTTTCCCTGCCAGTAATAACCTATCCCAAACCCCTCACGAAATGAGAGCACTTTATACTGCACATATTTTATAGTTTCTTTTTATGCTTTTAATTAAAACAAATATCTTTTAATAAGAAAATGCAGTTTAAAGTTATAAAACTTATATACTTGGAGTTTTTTTTCCAATCTTTATTTATGTATAGTTTTACCAAACATGGTACTTTTGACCCCTACGACAACCCCCTCTAAGATTAAAGAGTGTATAGTAAGTCTACATATGATAGGAGGGTCTGTGATCTGATTGTCCTGGATTAAGAGGTCATTTTCACATCAGTGTTTCACCTCAAGACACTTAATAATAATAATTAAAACTGCACTGCAGAGTCACCCTAGATTTGTATTAATGTCAGTCTGTAAAAACATATCCTGCAGGTACAGCTGAATTTAATTGCATCTCCGATTTAAAGTAGAGCAGTTTACAAATGGCCTCTGCTGTAGTATCTTGTGTATCTTACATTGTTTAATGTTATGCTGAAAATTTTACTTCATCACACAGACATTGTGAACTTACAGTTTAGTTCAGAATTGAAGACTAAAAAAATAGGATGTACCATACCCTTATGGCAATAAAGGCCTATGGCCGCTTGCATACATTTTAAAGCATTTTTCTTCAGTTTAATGCTCACAGGACTCATTCAGAGCTGTAATTTAGTTTTAAATGCTGCACCTCTCCGGTTTCAAATTTATTTTACAAATGTATCTTTTTCACTTTATAATGTTTTTCTGTTGTAATTTCAAGTCAACTCACTTCAAATAAATGTTATCTTAAGCAACATTGTCACAATGCAGCTTTACAGAGTCTGGGATTGAGCTCCTAATGAGCAAGCCAAAGGTTACCGGGGAAATACTTTTATAGATGGAGGAAGAAATCTTGGGAGGAACCAAGGCTCTGAGCCTCCTCTGCTCAACACCATATTTCAACAACAATTTTAAACGGCTCCATTAAAATACAAGGGAAAACTCTAGGCCAAAATTCACCAGTGCTAAAGCAATTTTAATTTGAAGAATTATGTTACATATAAATTAACAAACTTGTAATAAGTCAATTGCCAGAATCAGGTCATTGATCAAATATTGAAAGAGTTTAATTGGATAAACATAAAAATGAAATGAATTATTTATGTATTTAATTAATTAATCCAGACAATATCCCTGGCTTTTATTTGCGGAAATGATTTTTTTTTTTGCTGATGTTGGTCTCCCCATGTAAAACTAAGCTTTTTGGAAAAGGAGAGCTTTGTGTTTACTGAAAGAAAAATTCTGTTTTTTATTCTTAGGTGGGCTGTGTCATCTGTGATGACCCGTCAGAACCAGATCCCTACAGAGGACGGCAGTCGGGTCACTCTGGCTCTGATTCCATTGTGGGACATGTGCAACCACACCAATGGCTTGGTGAGTCCCAATACACTCCCTAGGATGTGAAAATGTGTTAGTTTCCAGTTTGCTTCCATTGCCATAATGGACATTTACATTGATCCATGTTTACCCCAGGTGTTTTTGTTATGAGAGCATGTGAACAAGCTGTTTCTAAGAAAGCCTCCAAATAATGTTGTTTTCAGTTGATTGTACCATCATCTCCAGGGATATTTTATATTTATTTGAATAATTTGTCTTTGATTGCATTCAGTGCCTCATGCCACAGAGCAATATATCGCTTTCTTTCATTTGTGAGGGAAACACATTTGTATCCTGCAATGAATTTTTGTTTTAAATTGTCATATGTGCTGAAAATGGGAGTCATTAAGATGCTTAATGAAATGCCTTCCTGTTATTCCCCTGGTTTAGGTTTAATAAAAATGCATTGTTTCTGTAATGGTTTTGTTTATCATGAAGTTGTGACAATTTAGCCAGGCTTTATTAAATTTAATTAATTTCTTTACATTTTCAGTGATTTGATTTTTGAAGGTTTATATTTGTTTGCTCGTGTGCTTATTTAGTAGGTCATATCTTGAAACATATTTAAACAGCTTAATCTGTTTGGTTTTTTCCCCCGTCTGGTAATATGCGCCATGATTAAACCATCTTGTATTTTTGTGTTTAAGTTTTTTAATTGGACAATTAACATTTTTAAAGTTTTCCCAGCCACTGACCGTATAGGGAGACTAGAACTACACTCTTAGCACTGTATTTTATTGCTTTGGAATAAATACACCTGACCTCAGTGTTTTCTTTCAGATTACAACTGGGTACAATCTGGAAGATGACCGATGTGAATGTGTTGCTTTGCAGGACTATAAAGAGAATGAGCAGGTATACACTACATCTTGACCTTCCAAAAGTCATTCTGAAACTTTTCTTCAGTGCAGTCTTACCTTAGCTTTATGATGAGCATGATGAAGACTGATATGATTAGTGAATGATGAACACTACCTTTCACAAGTTTTCACTTAGTGTTATTCAGCTATAACTCAGTACTGAATACAGTGAAGAATTGAATAACAAGATGACACTAGAAGCTAATTTTATAGATTTTGGGCACAGGTCTGTCCCTCATTACTGATTCATTTAAAATATCAATTTCCTACAAATGTGTTTTGAAATTATATACTTTTAATACCAAAGTTAGCAAAAATGGATGATGAGCCACTTTTGGTCCAATAAAAAGGTTTTCAATGATGAAACTCCATCTTTCACTTGAAATGTGAAATCTTTAAGAAAAAAAAGCTTCTATCCCAGATATGATTATGTCTGGTACTGGAGTGTCCAACACTTATTTCAATTATTACAATTATTTTACTTCACACATTTATTAATTGCCAGATAGGAGTAGAAGAATGACCAAACCGCCCAGTGCCCCTTTGGCACAAGAATTGAGGACCTGCTGTATTTTACTGAAAGCAGTGATTCCAGACTTATGTACAGCAATGTTTTCTGTTTGCTTTCCTTTTTTTGGTTTCCTGTCATGTGCCACTGCGCCATTTATCCCAGCTCATGGCTGTGTGATGCATTTATCAGCCATTGGCCATTGCAGAGGCCTGTGGGTAATATCAGAGCAGAGGAATTCAACTGCAGCCATAGGAAAAGAGGATAGAGGGGTATGGGTTGACAAGCCAGGTAGACACCTGCCCCCGCCCCAACTTGCTGCAGAACGCGAATTATTTGATAAGATTCAGGGAGACAACTAGGAGAAGAAAGGGGCTGAGCAGGCCGCCATGTGGGACAAGGGTGCAGGGAAGCTTTGCGAGAATTTCTCTGTGCCAAGCTGTTTGATCCCTGCCACAGATTTCGTATGGGGCCTGAACTTGTAGCAGTGGCTGAAATCAGGCTTTTCTTTTCCCTGGCTCTCTCTCTCTCTCTCTCTCTCTTTCTCTACCTCTCTTTCTCTACCTCTCTTTCTCTACCTCTCTTTCTCTACCTCTCTTTCTCTACCTCTCCTTCTCTACCTCTCCTTCTCTACCTCTCCTTCTCTACCTCTCCTTCTCTACCTCTCTCCCTCTCTCTCTCTCTCCCTCTCTCTCTCTCTACCTCTCTTTCTCTCTCTACCTCTCTACTCACTATTATTTCTTTATCTGACACTCACTTGACTCACTATCTGTAAATGTTATATAGAGGAGGGGGACGTGAGTGGGGTTTAGAAGAAGACGCAACCACAGTTGCAGAATGATTGGAGTTTTTTGGTTGTGTTACATATAGATAGGATAAAACAAAATGGCAAAATTACATCATAATAGTTGTAAACATTTTCACAATTTTTAAAACAAATGATATTTGTAACATATTTAGGGATCAACCCCATTTTGAATCCAAACGCTCAATGTTCTCTAAATACTGTCCAGACACATTTAGTGCAAATTGTGAATTTTATACAGTATTACGTTACTTTTCTTTACTCGCATTGTTAAAAATTACATGAATATTGAATATTGAATCCCAACTAGTGTATTATTTTATCCATTCCATTTTTCAATACAGCAAAAAAAAAGAATGCAAGACAGAATTTTTGACACTTCTCATTGTTATTGCTAATGTTTTCACCGATGTGCACAACTTGTAGTACATGTGCACTATTGGTGTAACAAGGCCTGTACTTTATGGTTTAGTGTAACTTCTGATTCTGATGTCAAGAAATTATTTGATTTTCAGCATTTTTGTATGTTATAAATTTTAAATTGTGCTACAGACCTTTAATTGTTTAATACACATATCCGTTTGTCTCTAGTAAAAGAAAAATGCCATTTTCAAAGTGTGCTGTGTCACCATAATGATACACTCAAAAAATCACTACCCATAATATTACTTTGAGTTATTTATCAAAAGAAAAGCTGTTAGAGCATGGATGCATTCATAACCTAAGCTTGGAGGAAAAAAAATATATTTGAGTTCCATTTACTTTAAACAATAATTTGAACAAGAAATTATTTAGGTAAAATCTGATCTTCATATCAAGAAAAACACGATACTAAATAAACTCAGCAAAAGAGCAGTTTTAGATTTCAAGAAGAAGAAATGTCAAACCTGTTTCACAATAAACCCAGTTAAGCATTGTGTGTCTTACTGTTTTTGATTTTAGATATACATATTCTATGGTACACGATCAAACGCAGAGTTCGTCATCCACAATGGCTTCTTTTTTGAGGACAACGCACATGACCGAGTGAAGATTAAATTGGGAGTCAGTAAGAGCGAAAGACTGTATGCCATGAAAGCCGAGGTGTTGGCCCGTGCTGGAATACCTGCGTAAGTATAATAATGCAGTATCATATCCTAGCTGTGCATTACAATGTAGACATATCCTGTAATTTTTATTAATATACAGTATCTGCAGATATTAAGTCTTGTTCCTTGTATTTGTAATTTTGCATATAAAAATTAAATTTGGTAATTTAACATTTGCTACATTACTAACTACTAATCTGTGACCAACCTACGGCCTATTTCTGATTCTGATTTTCCAACACTGTGCAGCTCCCATCACATAAGTGTGCAATAGCTACACACTACATGGTATGAAGCTAGTCTGTGTATAATTTGATATGATGGATAAATTACCCACTGTGATTAACTCGCCTACAGATTAATAATGGATGCAAATTGGATAAGGCTGAATATCGATCATATTGGTCAAATATGCCTGATCCTCGCCAATAGCTCACGTGTCTTTCAGAGCAAATCAAGAAGTCTTTGTTAAAGACAATCCAACTCCAGTGCCTATAAAAGTAGAGATGACTTGAAATGTATGAATGGACATAGCTATTAGACATTCATTTTGATATTCTATTTTTGTTCAGTGTTATTGCACCCCATCTTGTATATTCCATAAATTTTGTTTCTCATGTTGATTAGTTTTCACTAAAATGCTCAGTACTTTCCTAAAATAAGTGCGGTCATGCTAGTTTGTGCATTTCTTTTTAAATTTAAACTTCATGAAGTTTTTGGTGGATCTGACGGGAGTTCTTTTTGTTCTCAGTGTGAAGGGTTAATCTTCCTCTATTGGATCCATTCTGTATGAAGCACAGGGCATGGGGTAATTGAATTGCTCTGCAGCAAAAGCTCTGTAATGTATTTGGGGTGTAATATTGTCAACTCAATCGCCCATGTATTGTCTCATTGATCAATAGCCTGAAATTCATGAAAACGTCACTTGTCCAAAATTACCTTTTTGATTCAGCACGGGCACTCTCCTTCTAATCCAGTGTCGACATCAGGCAGGAAAATGCCATGGATATGTGCTCCAATAATTAAACGGTAAATCATAAATGATTGAGCGTGTTTTTAAAAATGCATCAGGTTCAGTGGCCTCTCATCACTGCAGATCAATCAGTTGTCATGTGAGAGGAGCTGCTATGTGCTCTGTTATGGGTAGGAAGCTTCCATTACCCCTGCCGGCCCAAACCTGCTGGAGTTAATTAGGGTTTAATTTGAGGGTGGGGATGTGGAGGGTGGGGTGAAAGGTTCACACTGTAAATCCTCCCTTTGAACCCTTTCTGGTCCTTTAACTCTGCAGGTCCAGTATCTTTGCCTTGCATTGCAGTGAGCCACCCATATCTGCCCAGCTTCTGGCCTTTCTGCGGGTCTTCTGTATGACGGAAGGTAAGATTCTGAACAAGGCTAATACTAACGTTCCTAGAATAAGTCTGTTTCAATGTGTATTTAAAGAATAAAAAAATTATTAGACTCTAGAAGACTTGTCTTTGGTGCTGCACAAACCAACCCCTTCAAATTATTGTATCACACTGGTCAACTCCAGTCCTGGAGGGCCATTGTCCAGCACAGTTTGCTGATATCCCTGCTTCTCTGAACACCTGGTTCAGCTCACCTGTTCATTGGCAGGTTTAGCGAGTGTGTTTGAGGAAAGGAACTACCAAACTGTGCTGAACCCTGGGCAACTCTATAAACGGAGTTGCTCAGCCTTGCACTAGGTCATACTGCTAGATCAATGCATCATTACATCTGCATCAGCCTATACATTTGAAAACAGCCTGAGAATTTTATGTTGGCCAAAAAATGCGCATCCCACATCAAAACTGAGTACAGTCAAGAAAGTGTTTGCTTGCTTTACCAGTTAAATTCTCATCCTTGGACCATTTTGTAGTAGGAGAAACACAACATTTGCCAAATTCTTGAGTGTATAATTTTCATAGAAACATAGTAAAATGGCACCAACAGTCCAAACTATATCAACTAAAGGAGAAAGGGTTTATTTAATTTTTATTAATGTGAACTTAAACACCACCACATTTCATGATACTATGTTGTATTGACTGATATGTAGTTTTAACTGCTGCTAATTGATGATGTCCCGGGGCAGTGGTGGCCTAGTGGTTAGGACATTGTCCCTGATATCTGAAGATTGCAGGTTCAAGTCCCAGCCCGGGCACCACTGAGGAACCCTTGAGCAAGGAACCGTCCCCACTTCACTGCTCCCCAGGTGCTGTTGATAGCTGCCCACTACTCCACGTGTGCATGTGTGATGGGTAAAATGTAGAGGACAAATTTCGTTGTGGTGCACTGTGTGCAGTGGTATTCACAATGATCGGAAATCACGAATCACTGAATATTAAAACAAATTACTAATTGTTGGCTTTTGGTAAACCAGTATCGACAGTGAAGAAATTGCCAGGGTAAAAACATCTTGCAAAAGCTATAGTCTGAGCCCATTCCAGCAGCCATGGGCCACAGCCTCCCTCTAGCTGCCTGCAGGCTTTCCGGCGGACAAACAGGAGCTGCTTTCCCTTTTTCCACTGCAGACACCTATACACAGCTAGAGAGTTGGAAAAGAGACTGAGCAGCTGCCCCGTAGGTGTTTTAATTGATCAAGACCTTTACACATCTATGTGGAAGGAACAATCCAGAAGCAGTGAAATATTCATTGACACATATGCAGAAAGAGTTTGAGTCATAAATCCCATGAAGCAAGGCCATGTCCTCTGGCAAAGACCTCTTATGGGTGAGGCCATATATTATTCAGGTTTTGTATGTAAATTTTTAAAGGAATCGCAAGCACTGTAGTAGAGGTTCACTTTTTACACATTTGACACGATGCGGCGCACTGCTGTATCAAGCACTCATTCATCCAGACCTTTTCATCTCGTTAGCAGGCGTGCAATCATACCTTACATAATGTCTCATCACTCGTCAGACTTGCTGCCTCACTACTAGCTCTCTCTCTCTCTCTCTCTCTCTCTCTCTCTCTCTCTCTCTCTCTCTCTCTCTCTCATACAGTCTTATGCAAAAGTTTGGACACCCCTTGATAAATAACAGATTTTGGTTCTTTTGTAATTGCAAAGATGTTAAGTCTCTTTAGGACATGGAAAAAACAATACACACTTTTTTCAGCAAACCTAGAAATAAACATTACTATGGCACTGTGCAAATGTTTGGGCACCCGAAGAGTTCCAAAGTCTCAGTTTCATTTTACAAAGCTTCAGACCTTAATCAGCTCATTGTAAAGCTTTGATGCCATGCATCAGATCTAAATACTCAGACTCTTCAAACCTTGTGCACACACTTGTGGACACTCAACAAGCATGGGTTCCTCTAAGCAGCTGTGCAAGACTCTAAAAATTAAAGTTATTGATGCCCACAATGCAGGAGAAGGCTACAAGAAAATAGCAAAGTGTTGTCAGCTTGCAGTTTACAAAGTGAGCAATGTAATTAAGAGATAGCAGTTCAGGAGAAGTGTGGAGCTCAAGATGAGATCTGGAAGACCAAGAAAACTCAGAGAGAACTGCTTGTATTCTAGTGAGAAAGACAAATCAAAATCCCCATTTGACTGCAAAAACCTGCAGGAAGATTTAGCAGACTCAGGAGTGGTGGTGCAATGTTCCACTGTCCTTCATGGAAGCAGAAGAAAATCTTACCTGTGTCTCAGTCATAAAAGTCAACATCAGAAGTATGCAAAAGATCAACAAGCCTGATGCATTTTAGAAACAAGTCCTGTGGACTGATGAAGTTAAAGTAGAACTCTTTGCCCACAATCAGCAAAGGAATGTTTGGAGGAAAAAAAGAAGCAGCATTTCATGAAAAGATCATCTTGCCAACCATTAACCATGGGGTTGGATCTATCATACTTTGGGGTTTTGTTGCAAACAGTGTCACAGGAAACATTGCATGGGTGGAAAGAAGAATGGATTCCACTAAATACCAGAATGAAATTGAAAGCAAAAATCACACCATAATTTAAAAAGCTAAGGATGGCTTAAACAGGGCTATGATCCTAAACGTACCTCAAAATCCACCATGGACGACCTCAAGCTTAAGGTTTTGGAATGACCATCACAGTCCCCTGATTTAAACCTCATTGAAAATTTGTGGGTAGATCTTAAAAGAGCTGTGCATGCAAGATGACCAAAGAATATTACAGAACTATAAGCTTTTTACAATGAAGAATGTGGGAAGTACAAGAACTGAAAGACTTTTAGCTGCTGTTAAAAGCATTTGCAAGCAAGATATCTGCCAGAGGATGTGTTACGAAGTACTGATTGTCAGGTGGCCAAACATTTGCACAGTGCCATAACAATGTTTTTTTTAAAGTAACTATGCATCAATGCTGAAAATAGTATGTATTTTTTCCCATGTCCTAGAGCAGTGTTCTCAATTTTTTTCTGTTACACCCTTTTTAGGAAGAAGAAAACATTTTGCGCCCCTCTCCTCCCCCACCCTCCCGCGACTCTAAATAGTATCATTTGTCTATAAAATTATTATAAGTACATCTCTGCATAACATTGTATTCTTATTAACATTAAAGAAAAAAAGCAATATAAAAGAAAATAACTTTAAGCATGTTTTTTAGTAAAAAAAACAGAAATAAGATTAACAGAACAGAAACATTAACAGAATAGATTTAAAGTGCATATAGTAGTACTGTAACTCCCTAAACTACTACTACATTTTAAGCACAATTTGCCTGAAAAAAGTTTATTCAAACTATAAACATTTTTTGACTAACTCGAACCATTTGATTCTGAAAAATAGGTTTTGTTTACTGCATGTCATATCTCTTGCTCTGTGCTGTGTGCAAAAAATCACGCCACCTACTGTAGTGGATGTGCAATTGCACTTTATTCTAGTACCGCAAAAAAAGCATTTTCCCCTAGGGTCACATGCACCCACCCTGGCATCTGCCCCACTATTTGAGAAGAATTGTTCTAGAGAGACTGGGTTAACATTATTTATCAAGGGGTGCCCACATTTTTGCATGAGACTGTACTTGACCTACATCATACTTGACTTATGAAAATTTGTTACGTCACTGGCTTTAAAAAACAACAAAAATGTTTTATTGTATTTGGTGTCATATACAGTAGTAGAATGCAGTTGATCACCTACTATATGCTTTACGGTTTTATGCGAGCGCCACAAGGTGAGCATGCACAGTGTGTGAGAGCCATATATATATATATAATTAATTGTGTAATATATGTAATATAAACATATGTTTTTGGTTCTCTTGACCTTATAGATTACTGTTGCTTTTCAGGGTCATTTTATTCTGAAACTTATGAAAGCCTCACACACATACAAACGATCACTCTTCTAACCAGAGCATATGTGCATGTCTGTCTGCAGACGAACTGAAGGACTACTTGGTTGGTGACCATGCCATCAACAAGATATTTACGCTGGGTAATACAGAATTCCCTGTCAGCTGGGAGAATGAGATCAAGTTATGGACTTTCTTGGAGACCAGGGCCACTCTTCTCCTCAAGACATATAAAACCACTTCAGAGGTACAGTACTGCACATTGCAAAAGACAAAATCATTCTTAGGGCCAGCATACATTTCACATTTCATTGTTCTTTCATATTGAAAATGTGGTGAATAAGCAATACATGGTGACTATGCTGAGCATGATGATTGTAGACATGTATTTGCTGTATCTCTGTGTTAGAAATCACATAAGCAAGTCTTTATGCACTTGCACAATAACTGTAAGAGGTTTGAGTCTAGCAAAGAATGGAAGTTCGTAGCTGCTAGTTAGCAGATAATCCCAACAAATAACTGTCCACTCTCATTCACTGCTTTACCGTCTTTCTTTAAATCTATGTTATTCTGGTTCAGGAGGACCGCTCCATTCTGCAGAAGCCTGACCTATCTCTGCATTCCCGGATCGCGATTAAACTACGGCTAGCTGAGAAGGAGATTCTGGAACGGGCAGTGGCCGGTGGACGTTCCAAGCGCTTACACTTTCAGAAGCAGCTGGAGGAGGGTGCTCCACTACCTCTGTATGAGGAGAGCGATATCGCACTGCTAGAGAATGCTGATGCCAAGCTGCCGATCATCCTGCGCAAGCTGGACGAGGAGGACGAGCATGTGGAGTCGGGACTGGACCCATCCCAGGTTGAGACCATGCTGGAAACCACAGAGATGCCTCTTGTCAATGGGCAAAGCAAGGAAGTCAATGGCACTTACAAAGGCACCAAGCTGGAGAAAGGGAAAGCGACTGCAAAGGAAAAAGATGAGGGTTGCTCATGCCGCCCAGAGCCAAGTGCCCAGCGAACTGAAGATGCATCCAAAGATAAAGGAGAATAGTAAATCCTGGAGCTTAGTGCAATCATTGTTCATGCTACTTATTTATTTTTATTTTAAGTGACTTACAGAAATAGGAAGTAAAGCAATCCTAAACTAAAACGGCAGTTTCCGGTTCATTTATCCTTTATGGCTGTTTTTTGTTTTGGTTTCGGTTTGTTTTTATGTGTACTGCAGCCTTTAGTTTTACTGGTAGGAGCTGAGCTTTCCGAAGAGAACGGCCTGCTGCTTTGTGTTTCGAGGTTTTAATAGTGCCACACTAGTTGATGTTTTGTTTCTTGTTAGAAGCAGAAGGCTCGTCCTGCACAGAAGAGGCAGCATGTAAACAGGAACGTGGAGGACCACAATCCGTATGTGATGTAACTCATGTTGAGGGCATCATTCAGTGAAGTTTTCCAATTTAACAGACCTTACAGAAGGGGGGTTAGTGTGTGCATTCAGGATTCGGTTCAGTTCCTTCAGGACTTTACCTAGTTGGCTTAGATGATCAGGGACGTTCCACTTTCTCATTTCTAAAAACCTGGTTGAATTCACTTTGCTCTAAGGCCAGCGTTTACTGCAATTTCTTTAGCTTCTGCCAGGACAATGCTTGATGTGTCAGTGTTGTTGCTAGACAATCATTTTTCATTCACGTTTTTGCATTGATCTGTTTAGAAGAGCCTCCTGCTCTTGCACTGTCTTTGCTAATAGTACCTGTGGAGCGGTGACATTTCCAAAAGGACATTTGCCCAAAAATAGATTTGTTTTTAGTTTTTCTTTTCTTGCACTTTTGGAACGATGAGTATATTTTTCAAAGTGATAACCCCCACCCCTTCACCTACCACCCCCCAGACACACACACACACACACACACACAGTTTCCTGTTTTGATCATTTGACGTACTGTAATTGAACCTCATGAGCGCAGGAAGGTATTGGTTAGTCTGTGGTTTCTGAGAACTACTTTTGCTGTGAATGTAGTTTGAAACCCATTGTTACTAAGTAGATTTAATGCTTCTGAAGACCCTCTCATGCTAGGGACAACAACAGTGCAGCATTTTCAATCTTGTTTTAGCTCATCAGCTCAATCTTTTAAAATGTGTTTACATCCTAAGCCAAATGCTTTTTGTTTGCTTCTCTAGATTTTGGTTATATTTAAGCCTTAAACCATGTGATTCTTAGACTATTTCCTTAAAAGGAAATAAGCATTCAAGGTGCGGTCACTTGCGGGACTGTATCAAGACATCACATTTTTGAAAATACATTTTGTAACTGTTATTCTCATCGATAAAAACTTAATCTACTGCACCTTTCACATTTCACACACGTCGGCTAGGAATGCTTTGATTTATGCAGGTACAATAAGAAATAAATAAAATAATTATTAAATTCATAGGGAATAAATTGCTTTCTAAAATAACTAAAAATAAATACGCTAACATTTAAAAATATATTATTTTTTAAATATAAAATTGTTAAATATTGAGAAGACAAATTGCTTAAATCTGTACTTAAGCCCAGTACTTGGAGATTGAGCAAAGATGGTGTACAAAGCCAGTAAAAGCTTTAAAAGTCAATAAAAGAATTTATCACACTTAAAAGAGGAGCTGGTCTGCTTATTGAGCTTGACTTGTCTTCCATCATATCACATTATGATTCATGATCATGGTTATTTCTTCACATAGTTCATTACCCCAGTGTGTTTGTGGTGCTTTTTGTTCATTTGTGTAAAAGCTGAATGTAACTCTTGACTGAATGTTCTCTTATCTTACTGAACGAGAGAATCTTTCTGAGGTGCATGTGGTTCTAGGTCTGTTGGCTAATGCTGACCAACAGGTTTGAAAGCATAGCTGTGCTTCAGGCTTCTTCTCTGGAAGACTGAATAGCTTTTTTGATCTTCCAGATGCTTTGTGTGTAGTATTTGAGTCTATTACTCAATTTCTTTTTTTTTTTTCTTTTTTTTTCATTTAACTTTTTGTTTATCTGGTCACAGATATGTTTTTGGTTGCCTCGACACTGTGGTAGAGTTGCGTCAGGGGTGTGCAGGAAAAATCTTTGTCAAAAAATTGTCCAAAACAAAAAGTCCAGGATTAAACTCCCCCCTTGATTTTCACCTGATGTGTGTAAGGTGCTGTTCTTTCTCCAGTAAATGACCTGTCCTATCAATTGAAGCTGCCTTTTTTTCCTTGGGATGACATAAGGCCAGTCTATTGTCTCCTTCCCATAGAGAGAGGAAAAGGAAGTTTTATCTAATGTATTTTTCCCCTATTCTTTGCCCCCTTAGCCCCATTATGAATTTATAAAAGAAACATTATCTTGAATCATTTAATTCGGGGCAATTAAATTTTGAAATTCCATATTCATTATTCATGGGCTTCAAGATAAAACCCCTTTAATCCTTGAATAGATTATTATAATGGGCAGTGGGGTGGGCAGTGGTAAACGGGGGCAGCGCTGCACTTGTCCGGTGTGGTTAGTATTCGTCGTGTCAGGGCTGAGAGCAGGAGCGTGAGGAGCTTCCTTGGCCTGGGACCACTGCACCAAAGTAATCTCACCTATGAATAATACACACTGCCTCTATTAATATACAATGGCCTGGAGTGCACTCGAGTGGAAACCCTATTGTCATGCACGTATTTACCAATATGTCTCATGTTCCTTGTCTGAGGACACAAGGCTGCCCTAGAGGTCACTGTGGTATTTCTTTATTGACCAGGAGAATGACCTCCATTGTCTGAAGCTGATTTCAGTCAGTGACCGATTAGAAGAGTTGACAGCTGAGTTAAATGGGACTTTCCCTCTATTCTGATAGTTTAAGTTTTGAAAAGTATTTCAGCTCATGGCACATTTATGCTGTGAATGGTTCCAGCATGTGGCAGTTGTCAGCTCTCTATGTGCACTGCATCATCTGTAGTTCAGATTTTCTTCAGGACCAACCTTGTGCCTTAGTTTGAGCACTGTACACTTTTTTTTTTACCTAAACACTGTGTACACTTGTGTCTGGGTTTTTACAGCAGTTGAGGTTATGTAGTACTTCAAGTCATCGAACCTGAATAGCATCCATTACATCCATTTTTTTAAACCACATTATCCATTTCAGGTCACATGGGAAGTTGGAGCCTATACCAGCTGACTACAGGCCAAGACAGGGTTCACCCTGGACAGGTCATCCCATTGCAGGGCAACACAGAAACATAACCATTCACACACACTCACACTTATGGGCAATTGAGAGTAGCCAGTCAGCCTAAACCAAAATGTATTGGACTTCAAGCCAAGACCTCAACCACTATGTATAGTTACACAATAAAAATGCTCTATCATTCTTCATTTCACAGCAATTTTAATACATGTTTTTTTTTTTTTGGAAGTTATATTTTGTATGATTTCTCAGAATCCCTTGATTCCAGCTTCCCCACAACTTATGATTGAATATGTAATCTGTGTGCTACAGTGGCAAGAAAATGTATGCAAACTTTTGGAATTTCATGGTTTTCTGCATTAATTTATCATGAAATATGATCTGCTCTTCATCGAAGTTGAGAGATTTGACAAATATAATGTGCCTAAAATAATAATATTTAAAAATTGTGATCTTTCATATCTTTATTGTGAATAACCATTTAACAACTTGGTTTGCTAGTGGAAAAAGTATGTGAGCCCTTCATTTAATTATCTTAAAAATACTATTTGGAGTCCAGTGTTACCATACCTGGTGGCTTGTTAAGAAAATTACTTTGGAGGTGTGGACCAGAGCTACTTTTGATAACACTGCACAACAACTTTTTTGAAAAGTCTTGCTTCCTGAAAGGTTTTTGCTGATTGTGACTGGTACTTGCTAGGTTTACACAAATATAGTATTGGTTTTACTGCATGACGTAGGTACTCTGAGAAATAGACATTTATATGTTTACTGACAATAACGTGTTTATGTTTGTTTTTGCATAAGCTATTCAATTAAAAGTGTTTTGCTTCTGATTTTCTATTGTATTCAGTGTCTAGAGCATCACGTTGTAGTGTCCAACAGTAGTCAGCAAGCACTGATGAAGTCCAGTTGCCCTAGTATCCTTTCTCCATCGTAGCAATGTCCTGGTGAAACCTTTCACCGTGTTTGTCACTGACACCGTGATTTGTGGGGAAGAAGTCCAAGTTTGAATGGAGGAAATGAATCTTGAGTGACATTTTAAACTTTATTGTCTTGTTTGCTTTTAGAAGATTGTCTACCTGCTGAATTTAGTTTGGGGCTCTGTATTTGCCCAGAAATGTGTCAACCATGTCCTTTGAAGGCTTTCCATGCAATTTTTTCTGGGCCAGCTAACATCCTCAGACCTCTTGTCACTCATAACATGTCTGATCTGGGGCACAACAAAAATGCCCTCTTTGATCTTGGCATCAGTTATTCTTGGGAACGTCTGTCTTAAATAATGAAAACCTTTGCTTTTCCAGTCCCAGTTTAATGTGAAGGTGAGGCAAAAATGTCTTTGCCGGGGGACAAGTGATTCATGTGCCACATTTTTCAGTCCTGGAACTTTTTACGGAGTAGCCAGTTCTGAAGAGAGTAGTGTTGCTCTTTGGAATGGTCACCCATTCACAGCTAAAACAGTACTTTGTAGCTGAGCTGCAGTTCTAGTAACAGGACAATGACTAAGATCTCCACAAATATTCCAGTTGTACCTGGTATACTGGATGTACTTCTGTAACAGTTCCATATTCTCATGTGTTTTTTCCATGTGCTGCATAGTCAACAGATACTTCAGGATAAATGTTGCCATTGTGAAGGAGAACAGCTTTCAGATTTAACGTGGAGGAATCAATGAAAAGACGCCACTCTTCTGGGTTGTGTTCACAATCCAAGGCTGAGGACAATCCTTTAGTGTCACAACCGAAACGGAGTCTGTCGACTTGTGCAAAGAATTGTTAGATCATTATATGAGTCTTGATGCACAAAAATGTTGGTGACCACATACACCATTCCTACAGTCTTGAACAAAGCAGCTCAGCTTTTGTTTTTGATAGACCCAAATCTCTGACCATATTGTTTAATTCAGACTATGTTATCCGATGTGGATGCCTGATGAGCATTTTTCAAAATCCCGGTCACTGTCAGTACCCGGCATTTTCTTCATCTGGTTCGTCTAAGGTCCAATCCTCTGGTGGTTTCACCTTTCACAGAATAGCTTCTAACCTGGCCTTATTACAAGCCTGGACATGCCCAGGCTGGGCAAGAGTTGTTAAGTCACTTACGGGAGCAAAATCACAAATCAAGACAAATCAAGGCAAAACTGAAGATTTCTCTGAAATGGTACATGTTTGATACATTTTGATGTGATATTTGTGATTAGAACCAAAAATCTATAATTAACACCCAACAGTGTTCAAGAAAAACAGTTCAGTTCAGTGTAATACATTTTTGAGTTTGCGCCACACAAGAAGAATGGGTTGCCAAAACGAGCTTTTACAGGGTCTGCTATCAAGAATTGTTGATTTACATTAAGCTGAAAAGGGTTACAGTGATTTCAGAGACTTTAGAAATTCATCAGCCTACAGGGAAATTATATATAAATGGAATGATTTTAATTAAATGTACAGAGAGGTGGGTGCCCAATCAAAATGACCACAAGAACACAACATATACTCATCAATGAGGTAAACAACCCAGAATGACTGCCAAATATTTGAAGAAATTATTGGAATTGACTATCTTCTGTGTTCATGAGTCTTTAGCACATAAAACATTTAACAAGCAGGGTGTCAATGGTTGGACACCATAAAGGAAGCTGCTGCTTACTAAAAAGAACATTCCTGCATGTCTGAAGTTTGCGAAAGCGCACATTGACACTCCACAGCGATATTGGTATTGTTTTGCGGACTGATGAAACTAAGACTGAACCATTTGTGAAGAACGCGCAGCACTACTGCTGTATCTGATGTAAAAAAGGCACTACACATCATTATGAAAACATCATCCCAACTTAACACAGTTATTAATTCCAATGGTTCACATACTTCTTCCACTAGCAGTACGGTTGTTCTCAATAAAAACATGAAAGATCATAATTATTTTGTTTTATTACTTTAGGCACACTATATATTCTTTGTCAATACCCTTTTTATGACAAAGTAATTCAGAAAACCATGACTTTCCAAATGGTTCGGATATTTTTTGCCACTGTATATAAATCAGGCTTTTGTGTACCCTACTTTACTTAAAAACATAATTTAATTGAGGGCACCCACAGTTTTGCAAATAACTCCATGTACTTTGACTTCGTGTTCTTTGCTTTGCGAGAGCTGGCTTCCACCATGCCTTGACTCCTGGTTGTATTTAGGCTCCTGTTAACATGTAGCATTAACATGCATCATGTGATCCATTCAGCACATTGGCTATGGTTGTGAACTAGGTGCATCTTGGAAACACATTGTGATCCACTCAAACCACCGTCAGGTATGCTCAGGGGTACGTATGATCAAGTACGTATGCGCCCATGCATCGTCGGCAGTGATGAAGGACCATTTAATCAACTGTGTATTCACAGGAGAGAGAAAAGCAGGTGTGTAGCTTCATTTTTCTGTCTGTTTACCACTTGCTTTAACAATTTATCATATCTAATTCTATGCTATCCATACATTTACACCAGGACTTACTGGAGGTTTTTGTCTTCTGACAATAAAAGGCACTTTTCTTCGATTCCCGACACCTCCTACTGGAGAAGAGTGAATGAATTAATTGCATTGTTTAATTTGATAAGTAGTTGCATTACTCAATAGACATATTTAAGAACCAGGCTACACATTTACTGTCCCTTTTTGACCAGGTCACTCAGGCTAGATACATCCTTACATGGTTATATGGTTATAGGAAAAATGTAGTTCATGTAGAACCTTCAAAACCTTTACCTAGATGTTTTTGTGAACATGTTCTTTGTAAACTTTGAATGTTTCTACAGGCAATGAAATTTTTTAGAGTGCAGAATGATGTATAGTGTACTCTATGCACTTTTTCTAACCTTGAAGTCAAATCTTAAAGAATAAACACAGTTCAGTACAGGCCTGCATGTCTCATCTCCCTCTTCTCCACATTGAGCACATAAGGTCATCACCATGGCCACACTGGTTTTTCAGAGAGCTGCTGGCGGTTGGAGCTTTCTTCAGTTTGGGCGACTCGTTTAATCTGAGAAGGTGAGATGGTTGCTGCTCTTCTTCAGTTGGGTGCTGTAGTGTGAATGGCTTATGGCCTGTGGTTTCTCTCTAGTCTAGCTGTTTAAAAAGGCTCAGGCATGTTAACGGTAACATATATAGAGAGCGTTCGAACTGTCATGGCTCCTGTTGACTGTTGTCCTTTTGAAGTGGTTGCTGCTGTATGCTCGTCCTCCTGCTTATCAGAGTCTTTTATATTATTGATGTTATGAGAAAACCCTCAATTTCCAAAACAGCAGCTTTTCAGAAGAGCAATAGCTGGGCTTTTTACAGTTGCTGACCTAATTTTCATTAGGACTGTATAATAGAGTGTAAAGCTGCTCTCCTATTAAATGTCGGCCTTTAGTTGCTTCACTGTACATAACATTTTTGTTTTCAAGTCATATCTGCTTATGTCCTGATCAAAGGTGACAAACATGGGCTTTGTAGCTGCTCAGGCTGTAGGTGTAGTGTCACCCCACTATCACTGAAATGTGATTATATCTCCTCACTTTTGGGAGATTCTCTGCACAAGCTAAACAGAGCAGCAGTTTTACATCTGAAAACACACACACACACACACACACACACACACACACACACACACACACACACACACACACACACACACA
>JBBIGC010000001.1:47706111-47716205 GCA_037576955.1 Lepidarchus adonis
GACCATACAGATAGAAATAAGAAGATAGAAGTAGATAGAAATAGAGATCAATGAAAAAATAAAATAGAATAAAATAGAATAGAGATCAATAAACTAAGAAAAACAAAATATATAAATATACATATGTACACATATGTACAAATATACATAAGTACACAAATATGTCTTTGTTTACCAGTTTGACCGTACATTTCCCCTTTAATGTGCATGACAAGACCTCAGCGCATGACCATGAAGTCACTATAGAACATGTTAAAGCAATTTTAAAATTGATTTTAATTTTAGCTTTACCAATGTCGCTTAGTAATAACTTTATACAGCAATGCATTATGGTTCAGCAGCTATTGCATGACCCATCTATGGAATTATGTCATAGGTATAGAATTTGCTGGGTTGTTTAAGCTTGGGAAATCTGACCCCAGATCAGTTTTAGTGGTATTTGGCAGTTATAATACTATGATAAGGCAGTTGCTCTTTCCCAATACATTAATTCCATCCTTGTTTTAAGAGTATTATTACTCAGATACTAGCTTTTATATCGCTAGACATTGGACAAAGACATGCCACCCATTCCTTAGATCCCCCAGTAGCAGCAGAAGTTCGTCTGTCTCTTTTCCTTGCCCCGTAGAATCATACACCTCCACCACCCCCTCCATTCTTGTTCTTTTGTGTGGCTGGTGAGTTGTGCAGTAATGGGGGAGGGCTGTGGCCCAGAAAGGCGTTTGGGGGGAGAGGGGCGAGGCTGCCTGACCGTTGTGCCTTGGCCATCCCCACAGAGTTGTTAATTCTCCTCGCCCTGCTCCAGCGCGAGAGAGGAGGAACATCATTCTCTATTCTCTCAGGTCAGAGTGGGAACAATTAAGTGTGGAGGGCGCCGCGAGCCGGCCGACAGTTGATGAATGTGCAGGCAGGCTGCAAGTGACAATATGCAGACAAGCGAGATCATTTGCAAATGGATGCAGGGAGATGGAGGGAGAGAAAAAGAGAGAGAGAGAGAGAGAGAGAGAGAGAGGGAGAAAGGGAGGCAAAGTCAGGGGCAGGGGACGAGGGGAGGGGGTTAACCCTATATAGGCACCTCTTTCAAGGAGAACGAAAGGAGGCAATAAAGGACCAGGCTTGAGAATATTGATGAGTTTTTGGTGGGCAGTTTATTGGAAATGTGGAAATCCAATACTGATGCGCTTATTTGCAAAAAGCTGGGAATTGGAAAGCAAGTGAAATAAATGGCTCGGGTAAGGATTGGTCAAGTGACAGCCATTTTTGTCATCACTTTCTCACCATAGCAGGTTGAGGATCCCTTTTGAATCTTAAACACTCAGGTTTTTAGTAAAAGCCTTGGTGATGGATGCTGATAAAGAGCCGCAGTGATGTGGAGAGGCTTCGGGCCCAGGTTGTTATTCCTCATTTGTACTCTGTGGCTGTTGTTGTTGGAGGCGCAGTGGGAAAACCCTCTTCCTCTTAAGTGGGGATGGTTACGTTGATGGGTAAAGGATGATCTGAATGAAATCAAAGCCCATTAGCCTGCTAGTGACGGAATAAGGAGCAGCGCTATCCAGTCAAATCTCCCATTAATCACGCTCCCTCTTTCACAGCGTTAATCCGACAGCATCTATATTTAATGCTGAGAAGACACTCTTTTCAATCCATCAGTGAAGAGTAGCGGTAAAGAGACTGATAGTGGAGAGTCGCTTCATCCGTGCAGTTAACTCCGTCCATCTTTCCCTCCCTGCGTTAATGAAAATGAAACGCGTTTTAAAACACTTAACTACTTTTGCCATCCATGTTTGGGGGAGGGTAGTGTTTTTTAATATTCTACTGATTTTGTATCAGAAAATCTACAGAATCTTGCAACTTGCCTATATATTATAGTACACACAGAACAGCCATATCATTAACACCACCTGCCGTGTGTTCTGACCTCTTTTTATCTAAACCAACATTAACAACAGGATCACACAAGCTAACCTCCATGCATAAATGAGCCTTGGGTGTCCATGACCCTTGTTGTCCTTCCTTGGTAGGTAACTTCTGCACACCTGGAACTCTCCTGCTGTTTTAGCCATCACATTAAGTCTTTTCTCAAAGTGGCTGTTCGCCCATTGTTTCAGCCTCCAGCACATCAATTTTAAAAACTGACTGGGCTCTCCCTGCCTAATAGATCCAGCTGCCCGATAGGTGCCATTGTAATGAAGTAAGTAGATAGTGTTATTCGCTTCACATGTCAGCAGTGTTAATGTGATTGCTGTTGCTGATGACTGGGTTTAACAATAAAATGTGTCACATATTATTAATATTGTATATATGTCATTCCTATGGGACATAAGTATGACCCCATGTCCCGACAAGGAATAAAATAGTGTCTGTGTCACATACACACTCCGAAGCACAGACACGTGAAGTGTACACTGTCCTTCAAAGCTGGACCCTCCCCCATGAAAAAATAGTCATAGTGCGAAAGGGGCAGGCAAATGAGGGTGTGTGTGTGAGCGAGAGAGAGAAAAAAGGTGGATGGTAGGGCTGAAGCTAAGCTCTGTGCTGTAGATGAAGGCTCCAGCCCAGTTCCACACTCGCCTCTCCAGATCCTAATTGACCTCTGGGTGTAAAATGAGCTGTAGACTGGCGCTTCCACGCCTTCACTTAAGGATGTGACATGTAGATCAATCACTATGTTGATCCTAACACTCTTAACAAGGTATGTCTGGGACTCAAAGGACATCCCAGCCAGCCAGATCTACCCTCTCTGTCCCAGTCAGACCTCTCATGTCCTCAGTTTTACTTCAGTCTTGGCTCTGTATGAACAGAAGCTGATCGTGAAAAATAATATACAAATTTAAAAGGCCCCTAACCTACATTTCTCATGTGTTGTTTCCCAGTGATAGTCACTTATAAAGTTTGTCTGTTATCCTTTAACAGGCTGCTATTGTTGTTCCTCTTTATTTAAGATTAATATGATTTATTGAGTAGAGCTGAACTATAATATAATAATATAAGACATATTTGAATACACAGATTGTTGTGTCAAAATAACAACTAGCTTTTATAATAAAAAGGAGGAACATGTATAGGCTTCATCCATGTGTTAGTCCACTGGCAAAGTTTGAAATTTGACCATAATATCAACCAATCACGTATTGATTTGCCATGGGTGGGACCTTCTTGATCTAGATCTTTCACCGAAAAAGAAAGCCATGGTTCATCACTCTCTATAACCTATTAGAGTTCCTAAATATTAAAACATGTCTTAAAAAAGAGGAAAGTGGAAGTCACTTTTATAGTGAAAATAACCATATTTGTCATTTCCCGCAAAGTGAACTGCAATGAAATGTGACCTCTGCATTTAACCCAACCAGATGTGGAGCAGCAGGCAACTTTCCTGGGGAGCATCATAGTGGGATGGTTCCTTACTCAAAGGTACCTCAGTGATCCCTGGGCTGGGACCTGAACCTGCGAACTTCCAATTACTAGAGCAAGTTACTAAACACCACTGCCTACTTTGGGATTCTAGTATGGCATTGTAGTGCCAAGCTAATGGCATTGCACATGCAACAATTGTGGTCATTGACACTTATTAAAATAAATTACAAATAATAAATAATAATGGTAATAAAAATGCTTAACCTGAATTTTTTTCTTGTATGTTTTCTTAAAATTGTGAATTCCTCAGTAAAGATTCCTGGCATAGGCTGCTGTTGGCCATTTGACCAGTTATTAAGGTATGGAGTGAAACTTTCTTTTGTAAAATGCCCCACTTATGACAAGTAAAAATTGATTCCTCTTGATTCCTCTGACACAGTAGGACATCAGTCTGAGCTGAAGGCCTTGCCAGAGTAAGTACAATCCAAAATATGTGTATCTAAATTATCATAGAGAGAAAAAAAATCCTGATTGGATAAATTTTTCATTGTTACATTTTCATTGTCATTTTTGCATTATAACAATGTCCAACAAAACCTGCCTATTATATAATAGTAGTACTACTGCTTCACTTAAAAAATACAAAACAAATTCTATATGATACATATACATACATATACATTTTCTTTTAAAAATTAATTAGAACTTTTCAATGCCCCTAGATCAGCCCGACAGTTAAAAGTTGCAAAATTTTTAATTAAAAAAGGGGTCATATTTTTATATAATTTATTATACTCTATTTATCCCCAAGGAGAAATAACTTTCTGCATTATACCCTACGAGACAGTGAGCACCTGGAACAGTGGGCAGCTACTGTTAGGAGCAAAGTGCTTTGCTCATGGGCACTTCAGCCTGCTTCCCGGTTCTGGGAAATGAACCAACGACAGATTGGTGACAAACTCACATTCTCATACTACACAGACTGTGTTTTTTATTCTTTCATTATATGACAAAACAGTACTAAAATAAAGAATATAATAATAAAATAATAATGACATGGCTTTAATTACTTTAGATAGCTCATTATTCAAGAGCATGATGTAAAAGGAGCATCACATTTGTCCTGTTGAACTGTGTCTGTGTCGTAAGGGGAAAAAAACTCATCAAAGTGAAATCATATTAGATTGTGACAAACTAATATGACATTTCATTTTTATGAATAATTACTGGCTCAAAAGTCCCCGGCGGCCTTGCCTGAAGGAGATCAAACTTGTAATGCTCTTAAAATTGTCTGCCATTTTTTATTTATGGCATTTTATATACTTTGTAGCCTCAAGATCCCTTGAAAATACTTTATTGTATCTGATGTAGGCTTTCTATAATAGGATTCTGGCTTTTGTAGTTTGTGTAGTGGTGGTCCTGCTCCATGTGTTTTGTTCATAATAACTGAAGTGTAATCTCTTCACTTGTATGGAGAGAGAGGGGAAAAATGAGTTTTGTGTCTATCTCGAGATCAATATATATGAGTGCAGAAAACAGCATGTAGGGCCCGACACAGACAATAAGTGCTTGTTTCGGGATGAGTTTTTGTACAGGGATGTTGGTGTACCTCGTGAGCTTCGTTCTCTATGACTTGTCTGGGGAGGTTTTACACATGTTAAGGTTTGGACATCTTTCTACTGGAAACTGAACTCTTGAGTATATTATCTAGACCCATTTCAAATTTGACCTGGCTAAGGAACTCCCAGAGATCAGCATACAGGGACAGGAAAGGGGTGATGGTTTACACTCCTTCATGGAGACAGAAAATGTCACTCCCACTTACTGTCCATCTTGACCAAATATTTCATTTAATATGAGTAGAGGGAAACCTGCAGGACTTTCTAAGCATTCAGAGAAGACCTATTGATTTCTGGCAGCTGTAAATGTTTGTGTATTTTAATTTAGTACAATTATTTCTTTGTTCATAAAGTTTAGGGAGATGTTCTTGCCCTTTCTTGTTGTACCTAGTTAGCTGCAGTGAAATATTTCTCTCATTTGTTTGGACTTCAGGAGCTGGACAGACAGAAGACTCTGCACATTAGAAATACTATCAACATAATTAGTAAGTGATTCGTGAATCGAGGGAATTGACAGAACACATATTAATTACAGTCTACAGTTTAAATCAGCATTAAATAAAATATGAATTGTCTTCTACCAATTTAAAATCTAGGTTTAGGGTGGCATGGCGGTGTGGTGTTTAGTGTGTGGGTTCATTCCCTGGGTCGGCCACAGGTGCCTTTCTGTGTGAGGTGTATAAGGTCCTTCCATGTTTGTTTGGGATCATGTCCAGCTTCCCAAAAGGACCAAAAAATGTGTAAGCAGCACATTTGAAAAATTTAAATATACACCATTATTACCCATATTCTATTAGAAATGCCATATGGGACATCATTGTAGAGGTAGATTTTTTTGTATTTATGGTCGAAACCAAAGGTCAAAATGATATAGTTTTGAGGTTTGACAATGTATTACACTAAATTACATTGAATATGTTTTAAAAATGTTTTGTCTGCAAGTGTAGGTTTTTGTTCATCGTCCCTGTACATTTATCTGATGAAAAAAAAAAAAAACAGCAACACTGCTGTGCCTGATACACTCAAACAAATGATTTCTGCTCAGCCATAGTCCTGAGGTCAGAAAATGACCAGTGATGAATGGTGGAGGACAGCTGATAAATTGTACATGACAACACAGGCTCCAGTATGCAAGTGTTGACTTATATATTTGACTTAACAAGTAGGTGGAAGTACAAGGCAGGGCATTCTATTAAAGTAGATGGGGTGTTTATTGCCCAAACCTGTCTGTTGTATACAAATGTGCAGTGTTAGGAGAAGGGGAATCGGGGTTAGTGGGTGAAACCATGTATTCAGTGCCTTTTGTCATTCAAACATGACCATCAACTATGCTGAGATACATCATACAGTGTGATCTGTCCTGTCCTGTCCTGTCCTGTCCTGTCCTGTCCTGCCCTGTCCTGTCCTGTCCTGTCCTGTCCTGTCCTGTCCTGTCTCTCTTTTTAAAGAAATGTGTAAGAGACAAAAGGGGGAGAGAGAGTAGGATCAGTTTGGATCAAGTTTGATTCCTCTCGCCGTGCCGGTGAACTGCACTTTTTGCAGTTGGCCCACAGTAAAGTGGAGATGCTCCAGTGTCTGACCCAATCTCCATCACACACCCTCCTCCCTCTAGCCTGACCTAGAAACAGGGCAGCGTGGTGTGGTGGCTGACCGGTGGAGGAGCGGAAGGCCGCTCAGGTGGACGCAGCCCAGCACGAAGTCAAGCGGACAGGGAGACGAGATGACTTTTGGCACACCGGAGCTCCAGCCAGCCCACTAGCCACACTGTCAGAGCTAATGTCTGAAGAACGAAGAAGGAAAGAAAGAAAGTGGGGGATGAGAGAAAGATACAAAAAGAAAAAGAATGAGAGAGGGAGAAAGAAAGAAAGAAAGAAAGAGAGAAAGAAAGAAAGAAAGAAAGAGAGAAAGAAAGAGAGAAAGAATGAATTAATGAAAATAAGAACAGAATAAAGAAAGAACAAATGAAAGAAAGAACGAAAGAAAGAAAAAGACAGGGAAAAAGAAAAGGAAATGGAACGGAAGAGGAAAAAAGAAAAGAACAAAAGAGGGGAAAAAAGAAAGAAGGGAAAAATAAAAGGAAAAAAAGGGAAAAGGAAAAAAAACAAAAGAAAGAAATGAATAAGGAGCGCTGTGTATTATTTTGTCTCTGTCAGAATCTTTAAGATGTGTACTGTTCTATAAAGAAATCATGAGTCAGGAAAAACACATTTATTTTCAATAGGATTCAACTATAAGGCATCACAGAATAGCACAGTCATCACACAACATACAGCAAGAAAAAAAACAAAATGTTCCCTGTTCTAAAGTTTGCAGACATCTTCTTAATACCGTGCTTACCCCTTTAGCATATTTAGCTTGCAGTCTGTTGCAATAGTTTTGGACCATTTATTTTTTCAGATGGTATAGCTGCCAATTCATCTGGGCAAAAAGCATCCAGGTCCCATAAATTCTTCGCATTTTCCTGCATTAAATGTGTGTTTGGGATCTCCCTAATGTGCCTCAATGATATTGAGGTCAGGTGACTGCAATGGACACTCCAGAACCATCACTTTTTCTGCTGTATCCACCGATGGGTTGACTTGGCCTTGTGTTCTGGATCCATGTCATGTTGGAAAGTCCAAATGTCTGCCATGTGCAGCTTCTGGGCATATGAATGCAAATTATTCTCCAGTATTTTTGATAAAATACTGCATTCATCTTGCCAATTTTGACTAAATTTCCTTTGCTGGCATATCTCACACCCCAAACACCAGAGATCTGCTCCCATGCTTTACAGTAGGGATGGTGTACTTCCTGTCATAAGCCTCTCTCCCTGTCATACTGTTCAATTTTGTCTCAACACTCCAAATGACTTTGTTCTAGAAGTTCTGAGGCTTGTATAGGTGCTGTTGCTGTATTGTAAGTGGGCTGGTTTGTGGCACTTGGACAGTAACAGCAACTCATCCATATAGCTCATTGTGTTCTCTTCATTGTGTCACTTGAAACATCCAGTTTTTTGCAGAGATGCCTGTGTTTCAGCTGAAGTTGCTTTTGGGGATTTCTTTGCATGTAATACAATTTTCCTGGCAGTTATGGCTGAATTCTTTGTTGGTCTGCCTAGCCGTGGCATGGTGGCATGAAATCATCTAATTACCATCTTCTTTACCTAAGTCTGAACACGACTGATTGGGATTTTCAAACATGTTTTCTCACAGGTCCTCTGACAATTCTTTTTCATTCCTCATGGCTCAGTATTCAAAGTTATTCTCAGGTGTGGAAACTTACCATTTTTACCCATAGCTACGGTGGCCCTGAAGTGCAAACCACAACAACAAATTGAGAAACACAAACACAGAAGCAGAAACACAATTACATTAAAGAAACCGGAAAGTGTAGGTACCAGTCAGCAACAGGAGACATTTCTCATTGGACATCTTTGGAACCGGAAGTTTCTCTGCCTGTAGCGTTTTTCAAACATGAACATTAGCAGTGACCAAAACGTAGCTGTCGCTATTCAAGAATATTTTGATTCAGGACAAACATACGAGATGATATTGGATCTGCTCAAATGTAATCATGGCATTTACAGCTTCGTTTGGGTCTATGTTTGAAAAAATGCGCTTCCGGCAGATTAACGGTTCTAAAGATGAACAGCGCGGTCGTCCAATGAGCGATGTCTGGTACCTACCCATTCCGGTTTCTTTAATGTAATTGTGTTTCTGCTTTTGTGTTTCTCAATTTGTTGTTGTGATTCTGCTGTTGTGTTTCTCAATTTGTTGTTGTGGTTTGCACTTCAGGGCCACCGTACATAGTCATTTAAACCATTCTGTGTCAACTTGTGTGTGTATTATCACTCCAGATATTCAAGGGAATGTCAATTTTCATCTGGACCATTTAGGTGATTCCATTTTTCGTTTTTGATTTTAAAAAGCACACAAATTATACAATAATAAAAAGCTTCACATGACTACGATTCCTGCATGATTGGTCAAAAATGGACCCCGTTTCACAAATCTTGATATGTAAATTTATGAGCACAACTGTTTAAAAAAATATGTTCCACAGTCTCAGGTCACTGGCAATGAAAGGCCGCACACTTCCATGCTCAGCTACTCCATATAGAAATGGTGCCTAATGCAGATTTTAAACCTTTGAACCTTTAGAATAAAATGAATTATTAACAAATAACAGTTCCATAATAATAAGAGTGAGGAGCTGATGTGAGGCCCATGTACAGACTATAAGGGGTTAACTATAAAACATTGATGGTCTGTTTACAGAAGAAGTTCATCCACTAGATACCACTGGTTTTCTAGTCATGGAGGTTTTATCTTCGACACACACAAGAGCAGCACATGGATGCACCATAGAACAGTGTGTTTATTAAATCCATTTCACCCAGCAGTTCAAAACAAACCGAATTGTTATTAGTAACGCAATTGGTCCAGGGCCCTCCATGGTGAGGGCCTTCAGTGGTAATTCCCTCTATTCATTGCTGATACGGCACAACGTCTGTTGACACACTAATGTTCATTACAGCTTGATTAAAGACTTGTACTTTAACAGGAATTAGGCTGCTGAACTGTACACCGACACTGTTCATCTATTATTCAGTGGCCAATTAATATTTAATTGTGCTTTCATATTGGCGGAATGGCAGCCTTTTAAATGTGACTGTGCTACCTCTGCTGTTGTTAATTAAATTAAACTATAGGACCAAAAAAACACTCAGCAGCAGGAGTTCAGAAGACAGCAAACATCAGACAGTTCCTGTGGATCACACAGTGGGAATTTTCAGTCTTAGAAGTTGACAATGTTTAATATGTCATACAAAGCCAACTGTTTATGATGCAGAATATAAATGTGGCCTGTATTTACAAGAGGACACATTCATTTGCACTAAAGGAGAGCAGAACATAATGTAACCCATTGCTTTTTGACTAATAAATGTTTATTGGACAGAATTAATTTTTAGGTGAGCAACATATGCATCTCTAATACAAATCAAATATAAATCAAAACCTGTTTCCAGTACTGTTTATGAACAATTCCCCTGAAATCAGAGTAAATACAGGTCCTTCTCAAAAAATTAGCATATTGTGATAAAGTTCATTATTTTCTGCAATGTACTGATAAACATTA
>JBBIGC010000001.1:47781222-47797191 GCA_037576955.1 Lepidarchus adonis
TGTGTGTGTGTGTGTGTGTGTGTGTGTGTGTGTGTGTGTGTGTGTGTGTGTGTGTGTGTGTGTGTGTTTGTGTGTAGGCCTCAGAAGGCTGAGGATAAAGCATGGCCATTGTGTGTAAGTGTATGCTCTGTCCACTGTAATTAAGTCAAAGGCTGTACAGGACAGGGCAGCCCACAGAGGAGAACAGCTGTGTTCCCTGCACTCGTTAACACACGTCACTCACATAAAAACATCAGTGGGAAACCTTTAGAATCGCTGTGATTAATGCATTTTTTGTTACTGATAATTAATAAATAAAACAATATAGAAGATCAGACAATAGGAAATTATTTATTATTATTTATTATTTATTATTTATCTTTATTCTAAACATTTTATAGTTTTTTTTTATAGAAGAAAGCAAATAACATTAACTGCATTGTTATTCTATATTAATATATAACATCACAGTAATTGATGCAGGCCAAATGTCTGAAAAGTGATCTATATTCCAAGTGTCTGCTATATAAGTTGATATCTCATTTATTGGTCGAATTTAATCTTGAAGTAAACTGCAAAGTCAATGGCATTTACTGAACATCAACATTTTCCACATTTCCATTCATTTTTAGTCTAAATTTCAGAAAATATGGAAAACTGGTCAAAAATGGTAAGTATTATGATTTAGGTGAGCATCTAAATTTCATTGTACCTACAATGACAATAAAGATATATTTATTAGCACGTAGAGACCATGAAGAGTTTTCTGTTGGTAGATCTTAGGTTGTGATTTATGCAGAACATCTGGGAATAATTCTGGTGGTGAAGACGTATTGTGTTGGTGCTGTGGGATTTTTCCTTGGGTTTCCTCCATGTGAATACAGTGTCCTTTCTTTGGCATTACACATCAGCGGTGTTTGGAGGAATGTAGGGGCAGACCAGGACCATTCAGCGAATCTGCTGCTTTTGATCCCACACAATGGCCGTGTGTGAACCAGCTGAGTGTGTGTGTATGTGTGTGTGTGTGTGCCAGCCCTATTGTATCCACTGTGCACACACTCATACACACTTACACACTCGCATGCTTGAAGAAAACCCTCACAACCACACACACACACACCAGCGCAACCCTGAGAATCGAATACCCAAACAATTACAGCAGCATATGTTTTCCCGCGTATCTTAAATTGCTGCATTAGGTCAGAACACCAAGCTTTCATTTAATAAATAAATGAAACTCATTTCCGAGTACACAATTACCATTTCCACTCTGTCTCCCCCCCAACAGTCCCCCAGGACTTTACCCGACTGTTTAGCATCCCCCCTTTTTCACTGTAAGCTCGCTATAGCAGCCTTGTTTGCACTGCTGCGGTAACGAGTCCCCTTTGCATTGCTGAACCTGTGCAACAGTCCTGCTGCTGCATCAATTAGTCATGTGTAGTTAAAGGTACAGAGTGATGGCAGGCCTAGCCGAATCCACCTTACATCACTTACACACACTTTTACAGTCAGACACATGCATCAACAATCCTGCCTGGATAGTTTCACTCCTTCCACTTTATAGGGACATCAAAACAATCAGTTTTTTAAATAATTTTTTTTAATTATGTTTTTTAAAGTAAAAAAAAACATGTGAGGAAGAAAAGAAGCGCTATATCATACAGAAGCATTGCCCTAAGTTTAAACCTGTGTGTTCTGTGATGTCAGTAAAAGCTGGAATGTTGTTTCAGCTTGAGCAGTAATAGAATAAAAAAAAAAAAATCAGGAAATGATGGGAAAAAAAATCTGAGAAATTCTTAATGGAAGAGCAAATAATACCCCTAAGCTGTTTTAAATGCCACAGACTTTAACACTGAATAACGAACTCAGACCAGTTTTTTTTCCCCTACAGCTTCTTAAATCACAGGCAGTATTTTCACTCTTTATTAGAAACCATTTATCTTGATGTGCCCATTTTTTTCTCTTTTTTATTTGTTTCCTAGGGGGGATGAGTTTATTTGTTTGATAGTGATAAGAGTCCCTTAAATCACAGTTTAAGTTGTACTTCTCCAGTTAAGCGGCATATTACTTTGGCATCCTAGGACGGCCTCTGCGCTCGGAGGGTTTCCGAGTTTAGAACGCTTTCGCCTGGCTTTGTGCAGCTATAATGATTCAACCATTTGTAAGAGGGAAGATTAAAGACTAGTTGAAATTGGAGATGCCATGTTCTCACACTGCTAGCCCATCAGAGCTGAGTATGGAAATGATCTTGTCACAAGCTTGTTAAGTATGTGCTGCACTCTTCACGGGACGGCGTGATGAGTGAGGCCGCTGCGTAGAGTGCCAGCCAAATTTCAAGGCATGTCAAATGCCCCAGAGCAAAGTTTGTTCTGTGAAACATGTAATCGCTCTGTGACCCTGTGTTACATTTCAGAGTCGCAGTGCTGCAGTCAGGCCAGCAGCATTATACTTTATTCAGCCGAGCTTTCCGTGGTTGTTTGGAGCATAGTTTGAGGGAAAAAACTGAACTGTGCGGTTTTGTTTTTGGAAATAAAGTGATTTTTTCTTGTTTGCAAGCAGAGATGAAATTCTGAGCTACATGAGGCAAATTTCATGAACAAACAAACAAATAAATAGAAATCTCCCAAAATGCCTTAATTGCAAGAAAGTGTAAAAATTCTGAAGCATTTTTATTGATGATATTATTATTGATAATCATATACCTATCTCAGAAAATTAATGCAATATTATTAGAAGAATATTTATTAGATAAAATATCTCTAAAATAGTATATAAACATAAGTGTGAACATTCAGTAGAAGTCATAAGAATTTTTTTTGTGTGTTATTCACAAATACATGTCCAGTAAAAATATCCTTTTTGTCTTTTCTTGCTTGCAGGTAGAGACGAGCCTTCGAGCTACATATGCACAACATGCAAGCAGCCGTTTGCCAGCGCGTGGTTCCTCCTGCAGCACGCCCAGAATACACACGGGATCCGCATCTATCTGGAGCCCAATCCGTGTAACACCTCACTTACCCCGCGGATTGCTCTTGCCCCTCCAGTCGGTGCTGAGTCTATACCCCAGTCTCCTCTCACCAACTTCCTAGGGGACAGTAACCCGTTCCACCTGCTTCGGATGACCGGGCCCTTACTCAGGGACCCCCCTCCAGGCTTTGTGGAAAATCGTCTCCCAAACACGCCCCCATTCGTCAGCCCGCCACCCCGCCACCACTTAGACCCCCATCGCCTGGAACGCCTTAGCGCAGAGGAAATGGGTTTAATTTCCCAGCATCCCAGTGCCTTTGAGAGAGTCATGCGCCTGACACCCATGGCCATGGAGACCCAGTCCATGGATTTCTCTCGCCGCTTACGAGAATTGGCGGGAAACACAAATTCCACCCCTCCACTCTCTCCCAGCCGTGCCAACCCTATGCACCGCCTGCTCAACCCCAACCCCTTCCAGCCCAACCGCAAGTCTCCCTTCCTCAGTACACCTCCTCTTCCACCCATGCCTCCAAGCAGCACCACTCCACCTCAGACGCAAGACAAGAGCAAGTCCTGCGAGTTCTGCGGCAAAACCTTCAAGTTTCAGAGCAACCTGATTGTGCACCGACGGAGCCACACTGGAGAGAAGCCTTACAAGTGCCAGCTCTGTGACCATGCCTGCTCGCAGGCCAGCAAACTCAAGCGCCACATGAAGACCCACATGCACAAGTCAGGATCTGTCACAGGACGCTCGGATGATGGTCTTTCGGCCACCAGTTCCCCGGAGCCTGGTACCAGTGATGTCGCTGGGGAGGGCATGAAGGGCCGAGATGGGGACTTCAGGGGTGAGGGACTGGGTCCTGAAAACGAAGAGGAAGAGGAAGAAGAAGAAGAAGAAGAGCTGGAAAATGAAAGCAGGCCTGAATCTAACTTCAGCATGGACTCAGAGCTAAGTCGCAACCGAGAGAACGGTTCCAAACCACCTGGGGATGAGAAAGGACTGTCTCTGGGCAAGATGGTGGAAAGCGTGGGGTTGAACACCATCCAGCAGTACAATAACTTGATCGTTGACAATCGGAAAAGGTTTCCCTTTGCTAAGAGGGGTTCTGACGGACACAGGGACACTGGGGATGAGGATTCAGTGGTTGGGGAGATGGAGCGGGTGGAGCGGGCCACCATCAATGGCAGGAACTGTGGCTCAGGCGACTCTTTCTCAGGCCTGTTTCCCCGCAAGCCCACGCCCATCACCAGTCCCAGCCTGTCCAACTCATCCAACAAGAGGATCAAAATCGAGAAGGACTTAGACATGCCCCCAGCGCCACTGATCCCTTCAGAAAATGTCTACTCTCAGTGGCTGGTGGGCTACGCTGCTTCGCGGCACTTCATCAAAGACCCCTTTCTGGGCTTCACTGACTCCAGACAATCTCCTTTCGCCACGTCATCCGAGCATTCCTCAGAGAACGGCAGTCTTCGGTTCTCCACGCCACCCGGGGACTTGCTGGATGGAGGACTTTCTGGCCGCAGTGGCACAGCCAGCGGGGGCAGCACCCCTCATTTAGGTGGGGGCGCAGGCCCGGGCCGGCCAAGCTCCAAAGAGAGCCGACGTAGCGACACCTGCGAATATTGTGGCAAAGTTTTCAAAAACTGCAGCAACCTGACGGTGCACCGACGCAGCCACACGGGCGAGAGGCCCTACAAGTGTGAGCTGTGCAACTACGCCTGCGCCCAGAGCAGCAAACTCACACGCCACATGAAGACGCACGGGCAGCTTGGTAAGGACGTGTACCGCTGTGACATTTGCCAAATGCCCTTTAGCGTCTACAGCACGCTAGAGAAACACATGAAAAAGTGGCATGGGGAACATTTGATGACGAACGAGGTCAAAATTGAACAAGCCGAGAGAAGCTAAGCCAGATTTTTCCTATTTTGTCTCACGATTCCTTGAATATTAAAGGGGTAGCTGGATACTCTGTTTTTCCTGTTCAAATAATAATAATAATAATTTGAAATAGATTTTGTGTTTTTGCCTAAGAAACTGCCATCTGAGAGAGGAAAAAAAAAACAGCAGCAAAGGGAAGTTGTAATTGGAGCGGGTCTAAACTGCCTAATTTGGCATTTTATTTCAGTCTATCAGTCTATCAGTGAATGAATTAGATGATGTTTAAATGGAGCCTTTAACTGTGCAATAATTTCTGTATTTATTGGATTTCGTAATGTTTTGGCATGTGCAGGTGCATTTTATTTCCTTTTTTTTCATTCTATTTCTTATGATTTCAAATGCTCAGAATTTTATTATTTTTTTCTACCTAGAGAAAAAAACCTGAGATTTTTTTTTCTTGTTTTTCAGAACAGACTACAATTTGAGAAACCTTTAGGCCGCTGCTTATGAAATTGTATATTTAAGCTACATGTAATTTCTTGAAGAGAAGCCGAATTCAATCTTCAATTTTTAAAAGCATAACTGAGAACGATTTTTTAATTTTTTAATTTTTATTCATTAGTCATGATAGGATGTAAGCGGACAACAATCCTTAGACCTTGTAGTGTGAACGGATTTCAAACATGTCAATCTAATTGGGTATGTAGCACTGAATGTCAGATGTGACAGTAAACTTGGAGGATCCTGCGTTCTCTCAGGCAAGGGAGATGTTGACCATGATGATTACAAAAGGCAGCTGCTTTTGGGTACCTAGTACCATCCCACACAAAGCCAGTCAAACAATCTTTTTTCTTCTGGATCATTTGTAATAAGTCCTTTAGATCAAGTTCAGACTGTTGATCCTGTAAAGCACTCGCTCTCATCAGCCGCCGTGTGTATGAGCTTAATCACAGCGTGCCCTTCTCTTTTTCTTTTGTAATTCTGCTGAGTGGCGTGGTGCTGAAGGGCTGATGGCACGTGGCTTCTTGACGCTCCTTTCGAGCTTTAGACCGTTTAACACCGCTCCTCCCGGCTACTCTTATCAAAGCCGAGCCGTTCGCTCCAATAGTTCAGTCCAATCAATGCCTGCTGTGTTGTTTTCAGCCAGATTTATCCCAGATTACCAGCTCCAGCACTGATTCAGACCAACTACCTGTTCACTGCACGTAAATGTGGCACGACTACACTGCTGTTACTTTCTAAAGTGGAGGAAATAAACAACCTCATTTCTAAACATAGCGACACACACTCATGCACAGTCCTATATATGTCCTATATGGGATATATTATGCAGGAGGTCTATTTTTTATTCACTTAGCTGGCCTATTTAAATATTATATGTACCCCTCTGTATTTTCATTGTTAAAGCTTGCATCTGTAGCGGGTGTCACCAATTTAACCAGATCACATTTATATACATATATATGTATATATATATACTGTATATTCTTTTACAGAAGTTGCCATATGACTTAATTGTCACTATGCATGTACCAACGATAATTTAAAATGCATTGCATATTGCAGACGTACCATACAGTGATGTTAGCCTATCTGGTTAACTTGGTCATGTCCCATGTGTATCAGTCATAGGCAGGTATGCAGATTTATTGCACACTAAGAGTGTCTGTCCTATTCTGTTGGGCTCAATCAGTAAGACTTTCTTTTTTCTTTCTTTCTTCTCATTCAGGACTTCCTGTGATGTGTAGTTGAACGCATTCTAAGAAGTAGCAACACGCATAGAGAATGCACAGCTGAATTTCTGAGCTCCTTTTTTTCTTTCCCCCCTCTTTTTTTAAATCTTCTGCAAGCACTCCCTTTGCCTAAATCACCCCCCGCCCCCAACCCCCAGCATACCACATGAGGGCCAAGCCACCACATTTTTAGAATTGAGGGAATATCATGAAGAAGAAGAAGCAAAACAAACAGACAAAAAAAACAGCCTCAGCTCTTTGCAGTTGACCCGCACTTTATGATTTGTTTTACGCATTCATGAACAATGGAGAGAACGGCTTCTGAGCAAGAAATTACGGTGAAAGGATTTAGTGGGTGATGGGAGCATCTGAGTGCCAGCGTTGCTAGGCTTGGCTTTCACAATGCTGGCACTATAAAAGTGAAATTAATTTATTTGGACAGTTTTTGTACTGCCATTCAATTTGACATGAGTGTGCCTTGAATACTGATCTTCCTATTTATTGTCTTGCAAGACAAATGCAACATTTTTGTGAAGCAAAGAATTGAACAAAAGGCAAAATATGTCCATATAGTTTTAATCTGCTTCTAAAATTGAAGAAGAAAAAAAAAACAAAAACGAATCAGAGATCACTTCATTTACTGAGCTGAGTAAAGGTAAAGTTGCCAGCACAATATTGATGTGTCTGTGTGTGTATATATGTATGCATATGTACATATAATGGCACAAACACACACACATTATAGATGTATGTATGTATAATTCTTCACTTCAGGATAAGACTGCGTCCCTTGGTAAAATTGTAGATTCTTTTCCAGATTCTTTTGCTACAAATAGATAAAGGAAGAGACTGGACAAAAATCAGGAAACTACAGGAAAAAAAAAGACTTTAGTGCACTCTGTCTTAAAATACGTTTACAGTATTGAAACAAGTACAAGGGTAAAATGATATTTCTGTGTATGTGTGTTTTAAGAAACAAGTATTTTTTTTCTTTTCATTTTTTCAAGGTTGCTTATAAAGTTTCTCTGAATGCCATAGTGGCTATGTGTAATTTTTATTTCTTTTTTTTTGGTGACGGGGTTTTAGTATATATATAAATATATAAATATAAATATATATATTACATTTTCTTGTTTACTGTAAAAGTATACCAGTATTTGTAATATTGGAGAATGCCTGGGCATTTTACACAAAAAATGAAAAAAAAAAATCTTTTTTTTTAATTATCATTTTTTTTTATTTTGCAGTCCAATTTAAATTGTGGGTCTCTAAAATGTTTTTGTCACTGTAACTGTAAAAGTCTTGAGTTTTAGTAGCTTTTTTTCTGCCTTGGGTGTAAGAAAATAAAGACTAATTGATAAAAAGTGAACTGCAAACCGAGCTTGTTGAGGCAAGGGGCTACCATTTATTAAAATTAAAAGGTTTTTACATTTTTTCAGGAAAAAATTGCCTATTTCTTGTCATCTGTATCTGTTTTTCTTTCATCTGGAATGGATTCTCTTAATGGCTCGATTGAAATACATGTGTAGGCACTTGATGTCTTCTTGTACTGGAGCTTGTATTCTGGAACTTGTGTCCGTGCCTCTCGTTAGGGAGCGGACCCTGAGTCCCATTGTGTCATTATTTTTCTGATCTAAAGGAAGGGTACAGATTACTGAATATGACCACGAGCTGCCACGGTAGATCCATTTCAATTTGGCAGGATAAAATTGTTCCCAAAAAAAGAAAAGAAAAAAAAGAGAAAAAAAAAGGGAAGAATTTGCAGTTGTTGAAATGAAACTTGTATAGAAGGGATTGAAAGGTTGTTTGACAGCCTTTACTGTAGCTACATATATGAAAGTAAATGTTTTGTTCACTATTATATTGGTTGTAAATAATTTTTTAATGCTTACCCGGACTTTGGTTTGTTTTTATTTCATTTTTTTGTGCGTGTTCTGACTGGCACTGGCAGCAAAACTGTCTTTTTACTTGTCTAGCCCCTCCATCCCACCCACTACCCCCTCCCACCCGCTACCCCCTCCCACCCGCCCACCCAGCCCTGTCTGTTTGATTCTGAGTGTAAACTCGGTTCTTTATGGGGCCTGCAAAGTGCAGCTCTCTTAGCATGAGAAGAATAGAGCACAAATACAAACTGTTTTACTTGTCTAACTCATTATTGCTCATTTGTGTCATCATTTTGTTTCCAACGAGTAAAAAAAGACTCCAACCTCACTCTGATGTGCAGTTGTCTGTGTCTAGACAATAGAATAATGCCTCTCTTTCTTTCTTTCTTTCTTTCTTTCTTTCTTTCTTTCTTTCTTTCTTTCTTTCTTTCTTTCTTTCTTTTTCAGTCTTTCTTGATATAGGAATGTCAAAGCTTCTGTTATATTTGTGAATTTTCTGATGATGTATAGAATAATGAGAATTATTTTAATGGTCTAACAATTAATTTGACCCACATTAACAACATACACTTTTTAAAATGATTTATGATTACTTACCTAAACTAGGAACCCTATAGATCGACCTGCAAAATATAGTTATTGTCCAATAAATAAATACATAAATCTTTATGTTAACTTTACTTAACTTTACTTAATATTTATGTTCCTATTGGTCCAAACATCACATACAATTTCACAGAATTTGAAGTGAGTTCTAAAGATGCACAAACCACTGAAAGGAAAAATTATAAGTTCTTATAAGTTTTCTTTGGACATCAATATTATATATAATTTAACAAATCAGTGCAATGGCTGTGAGAGTTATGGAAAAATGTGGAACTAACAAGAACTTTTTTTTTCAAAAATTACTGCTAAGATAAATGATTTCAAACTATTTGCTTTAGTCTTTTTCCACAATTGCATTTAACACACATGTGACTAAAGGACAAAAATGAAGCAGCGTATTTATTAGATTTTCAAATAATGAAGTGTCTATAAAATGGAAAAAAAGAATTTTTAAGAAAGAATGAATGAATGAATAAAAGTGACTCTATGGGCCCATTTAATATAAAAGTTTCACATTGTATAAAGCACAGCTGCTATGTTCAAAAAGTGGAATAAGAAAAGTCAACATATGGACTTGTATGGATTGTTGTTTCAAGAGGGTAATTGTGTTTAACCCTCACAGGACTTCCTGCAATACAAATAGTTATCAGCTTGACTTTAAAAGAACTTTTGGCATTAAGGAAATGGGAATAAACATCTTCGGTTTATGAGTTTCCCTTTCATATGGGTATCTAACATCAAAGCATTTGCTTTCAACCAGAGGCTACAATTAGAGTCACTTAGTGCCACTCAGACTGACCACACTCATAGAGAAACATATCAATCTGCCTGTCACGCCATGTGTATTTTCAAACTGCTCCCAAAATGTATCAGACCCTGATATCTAAAAATGACTCGCTGAGAAGAGCGTCTTTGAAGAGCTCTCGGCCTCCCTGGCTGATCTGAGTTGAGCTTCTGCGTTCACTTGGATTCTCCAGGGCTACTCTTAAATGCACTTAATATATATAGATTGCTCTGTTTTCCTTTCTTCTGTTTCTTCATAGCATCAGGAGACTTTTCTGAAGGTCAGGGTGTCCAGAAACCATGCTTTTCTTCTGTTCACACTTTTTTTCACTTTCCGAGGACAGACAGTTCCTCTTCTAAGTAGACAGTATGTGGGTCTATGCCCAAATTCAACTGTAAGCATCCGTATGTGGGTCCACACACTTATAACCACATGTCTTCCACTAAAAAAACAAAAAATGATTAACGCCTCACCAACAAACCTGCAGGTTAAGTGGCTAATTTTTGTATTTGACAATGCAGGCTTGGGACTCCGGTATCTCACTGCAGGCAATTTTATCCCATTATTGAGAAGGGCCCTGATTAGGGATGTGTTCAACTGTGTGTGATGACAGTTATAGCTGTTATAGTTATAACAGTTATGTGGTCCAGCTGTCAGTTCCTCGCTATCATAGCTACTCTCTGGAAAATAAAAAGTGCTAGAAGAGTTCTTTAGAGCAATGCCAAGAAAGAAGAACTACCTTTATTGAGTGTGAAGGTGGTTTAAACAGTAAATGGCCAGCACCTGCTTGTGGGTTCAAATATTTATTACATACTTCAAGACTGATTTAGGAAAGTGGCATTGAATATCAAGTATTAATAAGCATAAGTATGTAAATAGGTTAAAATGTGAAGAGATTCAGGATCCCCACATGCTTCATTCATTCATTCATTCATTTTCCGAAGTGCGTATCCACTTTTGGGAATATGGAGCCAATCCCAGTGACTATAGGTGAAATAAAACACACTCACACCTATGGGAAATTTAGACTAGCCAGTCAAACGCAATCCTTTGGACATTTGAAAATCGGAGCACCAGAAGAAAACCCATGCGAGAGCTTGGAAACTCCACACAGAAAGGCACCTGTGGCTGATCAAACCTGGACCTTCTTGCTGTGAGGTGGCAGAGCTAACCACCACATCTCCATGCCACCCATACTCATACCCATACATCATTTACCCAATTTGGCCTTAATAGAAATTGAATAATGTGCAGTATTTTCTACAAAGCCTGCAGTTTAAGGGCTGTTCTATATTGTGGTTTACAAATGGACAGAAGAGCCACCAATAAAGAGCAAAACAGAGCCTTGGTTCTGACATTTCATGCAGCCTAAACATCTAAACACGGCTCAATCCCCTTGTTGAAAGATGCATTTGAAAAGCTTCGCTCAGACACACAGTGAGGTTTTTTTTTTTGGTGGAGAGAGTAGCTCTGACGTGTGTGTCAGTGTTCACCGGCGGGTGAGCTGGAGGGATGCAGATCCCTCTCTCTTTTGGGATCTGTCGAGGGTGGCTAAGCCGAAGCTGAGTGACGGCCAGCTCCGCAGGTGCCCGCCAGGCCTCTGGGCTCTGAATTAGCGCTGCCGTCATTAAGCCCCTGCTCATGCTCAACTCTCCGCGGTGTTAAATACTGCCATTCCCCCGGCCAGCCATCAAACAGCCCTCCAGCTCAGCCCACAGGGCTTTCACACTTCACTCAGCAGCACAAAAAAAGAAAGAAAGACTAAAAACAGTGGAGGTTACAAGTCCTCATCTAACATCTGAAAGAAAAGAAGAGGGGAAGAAGATATCAGAGTGAGAGAAGAATCTCTGTGTGCCCAGTAAAGAAAAATTAGTTGTATTTACATTGAAAGAGCATTGAGTTCAGTGAACTTCTCAAAGTTAAAAGAACAAACTTTCGTTTTTGAGCAACCCACTGTAAAAAATAAAATAAAATTTAACAATCTGATGGAGCAGTTTGGTATAAGGATTAAAGTTGAGCTCAACGTTTGGGTGATAATCAGTAAAAGTATTGGGGAAAATGTGAATTTAACAGATATTTATTGATATGTAAGTTAATGGTCAGTTCTTTCCCTAGACTTTTTCAGTCATTTTACTTCACATACACCTGTAGATATATTTTTATCTGTATCTGGTCAGTCAGGAAAACCAGCTTCAAAAGTCAGATCCCAACTCCTGAAGGCTTACTAAACATTTTGAAGACCTTGGCATTACCTTGGATATACAGAATAGAATAAAACGTTAATACCTAAGATCTAATAATAATAATCTGCTTACAGTCTAATATACTTTAGAGATATTAGAGACTCCACCATGCAAATAAGGCAGTGTTTTTAATGAAAGACTCTCAAGCCTGCAGCAATGAATCAGATATGCATCTTTATGCATTCGAGTGTCTTATTGGGGAGAACTACTGAAGAATTAAAAAAAAGTTTATTGTACACTGTCAGTAATTCCAGGCATCCCAGTTTCAGCAATACTCTGCATGAATAAATCTCAGCTATCCACAATGTCTCCCAGAAAAATCTAGTCCATTAACATTGTAAATACGATAGCAACAAAGGTTACTTCGGTAAACAAGAACCATAGATAGCATGTTTACAGTGAAACACCGACTTAATAGGATGTGCAAACTGGCAACCTTGGAACAAGCAGAGTCAAGATTCAAAAACACTACAGAGGATTCTGAATCAACCTCATAGACCTCATTTATATTATACTGTACGTTCACCTGAGCATGTTTTCTGTCAAATATGTGGAGAGGAGGAGTGAGGAATGGACGAGAAAAGAACAGAAGGTGAGAAGAGAGAAAGAGAGAGTGAGAGTGAGGGACATTTTTTGAAATTAATCAACAATGTGTTATAAAGTGGGGTTTATTGAAGGTTAGGGGTTGCATCCACAAAACATCACATTTCACAAATAAAGAGATTTTGCCTGAAGTTATTGATTCTTTTTGTCCATAAATCAGTAAAACTAGCAGAAATCTTTCAATAAATCAATAAACATTGAAAGGACCATTAAACACGATGGCCCCTGTGGGATCCCTGTATTTATATACATATTAACTGTTTTTTGTCCTAAAGCTGTATAAAATGGAATCCAGTGGCAGAATTAGGCTTGTTGAGACAGAACAGAAGCAGACCAGGATGGGTTTTTGATTTGGCATCAGTTTCAAGGCAAAAGGGTAATTAAGCCTATCCCTGACTGGCCTGCTCTTTGAAGTCCCCGTAGGGGGGATTATTCCCAGTGAAGGGGAAAAGAGAGGGAGAGACAGAGAGAGAGGGAGAGTATAAGGGAGGCTGGTTGTTGGTGTGTGTGTATGTGGGGAGGGGAGGGGGTATATGGGGTGCTGAAGGGGACTTCTCTCTTTACATTCCAACTGAGTCATGGATTAATGAGTAGGCACCACTCATACTCATCCAGGACAATATTCAAGCACCCAAACTGGATATTCTACTTTTTATTTCTTAATATGATTCTGATGTAAAAAAGTTCAGTGACTCATTCATGGTGTGTGTTCATGTGTGGTACAGTTTTCTATCACTACATAAGAAGCTTCATGCCGCCTTTGTTGTTGGATGTACAGTATATTATCATTTCTGAAGGAGCATGCACACACAGGGATAATCTAACTAACTTTATTTTTTTTTCCTTCTGATAGAATGGCTAGTGTGCTTAGGGTTGTTGTCTTGCTGCATTACCCACTTTCTCTTGAGAGCTACTTCACAGAGAGGTTTCCTGAAATTTTTGTTTAGATGTCACTGGAATTATTCAGAAATTATTGTTCTGTCAATGATGGCAGGCTGTCCTGGCCCAGAAGCAGCAAAAAAAATACTCAACATGTACGGCCAGCACAATGTACAAATAACATTGTTGAGCTGGAATGTAGTGCTTTCTTTAAACATTGTGTTTCTTATTTAAACATTATATAAATCTCCCCTCTCCACAGAACATTTTTCCAGTAGCTTTCTGGCTTCTTCACAGGAATTTTCCCTTCGAAAAGTAGTGTTTTTTGGGTTGTTATTTATATGTTACTTTGGATCCCTGCCAAGCACACCATTGTTGTTCAATAATTTTCTTATGTGAACTCATGATGTCAGCTCATGTGAGAGAGGCATTTAGTTTCTTTGCAGACCATTGAACACCTTGTTCTTGGCGTGATCCCTGTTGGTCAAGCACTCCTGGAGAAGGAGTGCTTTATTCACTGTCTGATTGTGAAATGGTGTAGTCTAAACTCACATTGATTTTAAAACCTGTTCCAGCCTAATGAAGAAGAAGAAGAAGAAGAAAAAGAAGAAGAAGAAGAAGATGAAGAAGAAGAAGAAGAAGAAGAAGAAGAAGAAGAAGAAGAAGAAGAAGAAGAAGAAGAAGAAGAAGAAGAAGAAGATGCTTAATTCATCACATACTAGGTTATACAAGTATGATCAGCAGTGCTCTGTGGACTATACAGAAATGGAAATAAAAATAGAAATAGATATAAATAGAAATAAAAGTAAATTGAAGTAGAAGTAGTTATTGAAGAGCATCAATAACAACAATTTGAGGTAGCTGATAACAATGATGAACGTCTACAAACATTTTGCTTGAAGATCAGACAATGATCAATCCCTGTTATTTAATTAATTAATTTACTTTAAAAAAAAACAGGACACCTATTCATGCCCAACTGACACCTGACCTGACACCTGATTTTAAACACTTCTGGTTTTAATTGCTTTAATTGCTAAACCTAAAAGTTCAACCACTTTTACTAGCTAATTATTGTCTTCATTTAGTAATTAACCAAGAATAATATTTTGGTCTCATTCCTCAATTTGATAATGTTTTAGGTCATATTGTATTCACATTAAAAAGAAAAAGGGGGTTCACAAACTTTTAAGCACCACTGTATAAGTACAATGTTATCATTAAATCACACTATTATATGAAAAGATATAAAGCTCATTTTTGCCAGTGCATTAAAGGGTTAAATCCTGGCATCTTCAGCTCATCTCTGTAGCCCATCCAATGTTTGCACTATTTCTATTTATCTTATTAATTCATGAACTAATTTGAAATGAAGACAGACTCCAGCTAAAGCTGAATACATGGTTACATCTGATCTTTTCAGCGGCGTAACACAACTCAGGGTGTCTTCTTTGTTCGCTAAACTGTTTCAGACGGAGCCTATATACAGTAATCACCATGTAATGAGCATGAGCAGATAACTCAGGTCAGCGGATGATGCAATAATTTTAAAGACGAGGCTCCAGAGGGAAGAGCGTGAAACACAGCGATTAAAATGTTTTTCCTAACATGAAAAAAGAAATCAGCAGGGTGCAATAAAAGTTCAATAACTGAGACAAAATCTATGCATAAAAGGACTTTATTTGTCAAAAGTGGCAAAGAGATAGCAGAGGAAAAAGGAAACGAGGCTGTTAATATTTCATTGAATCTCCCGGACTAAGAAGGCCTGTATTTCTATTAGCCCATCCATTCACATGATAACAAGAGTGTTGTGTGTGTGTGTGTGTCCATAGATATGTGCCTGCATGTGTGGTATAGTGTGTGTGTGTGTGTTTGTTTGCGTGTGTGTGCGTGTGTGTGTCTGTGTGTTTGTGTGCGTGTGCATGTGTTTAGGCATTAGTCTTAGTGCTTTAGTGTGTACAAACACGTGTGTATGTGTGTACTTCCATGTGTTTATGCGTACTGATTATCTGCACATGTGGTATTGTGTTAGTAAGTGTGTGTCCACCCATCTGTGTGTGTACATGCTTTTATGTGTGTGTCTATACATGGGTGTATGAGTGTATGTGTGTGTGTGTGTGTGTGTCCATTTATAGATGATAACCCCTCCACTCATTAACATATGTGTGAATGAGTGTGTGTCTGTGTGTGTGTGTGTGTGTGTGTGTGTGTGTGTGTGTCTATACATGTGTGTATGCGTGTATGTGTGTGTGTGTGTCTATACATGTGTGTATGCGTGTATGTGTGTGTGTGTGTGTGTCCATGTATACATTATAACCCATCCACTCATTAACATATGTGTGTATGAGTGTGTGTGTGTGTGTGTGTGTGTGTGTGTGTGTGTGTGTGTGTGTGTGTGTGTGTGTGTGTGTGT
>JBBIGC010000001.1:47825483-47848463 GCA_037576955.1 Lepidarchus adonis
ACACTGGGTTACATTTCACTGCTGGTCATACTTGTATAACCTGTATGTGACAAATAAAGATCTTGAATCTTGAAAAATTGCCCGCCAGTCTAATTGCTGAAATTTGACCAGATATTTCCTTTAGCTCAGTTCAAGATGAGCCTGATTTGATTCCTTGGGGATTTGCTAGTGTCCTCACTTGCTGTTGAACTACCTTACCTTATCTTTAAGCACTCTTTCATATGAAACAAAATCCACAGGTGAATCAATGGCTGCAAGTTGGCCAGTCTCTGTGATAGCAAAGCAACCCCTTAATCAAAACATTTCCACCACCATGCTTCACAGTTGGAATGGATTTCTTCTGAAAAACGTTGCCTGCTGTTACTGTGGCTCAGTAATTATACCTGTATTAGTCCAAAAGGCCTGTTTTTTAATCTTATTTGGTAAATTATAGTCTAATGGTCATAAAAGTTTCTTTCTAACATACCTTCCATTAAGATCAATTTGTCCAATCTCCTTCTGATTGTAGACATATGCACTTTCAATTAAACAGTTGCAGGCCTTTCCTGCTGATACTGTGATGAAATGTTGTATTAGGCTTTTTCATTCTATAATTTATCTAATTTTTTTTCTGGTACCTGTGACTTATAAAAATGAAAAAGATCCATAGCTGGTATGTATCCCAATGCAGTATATCCATTGTCTGGCCACTGGTGTGTATCAGCAATGCTTTCACTTGTGTTGTTTGCCAACTGTCCTCGGAAGCAGAGGTGGCTACAAGCATTTAATCAAGGAATTAGCAGCGTGGCGTATGCAGAGTGGGCCGGGGGTCAGTGTGGGACGAGGCGAAGCTGTGAGTTATGCGATGAGTCCGGGCGCGGGGTTGCACTAACAGGCCGTGTCGTAATTTGCTTAATAGCTCTTCACGTGCCGGAGCGTGGAGCTGAGGAATCACATGACACTTTGAGAAGATGAGGGACAGTGACCCCGCCATGATAAATTGACATTCTGTCTGGTGAGGAAGAGACAGAGGAGACTAGTCCATTCCACGCTGCTGGCTAGCAATTGTGCTAATGGATACACAGGCCTAGGTAACTTGTACCTCCTGACCCACCCACACAAGCCCCTGAAACTGGCTTGGCACAAGGCCCGAGTGGTCAGAGTGACAAGGCCATTGACAGAGAAGGACTGTGTACCCCACGGCATCTCTCTGTTTGATTAATCTTGTGATTTTTTATTGATCTTTCCTTCTAGCCTTTAGTATTCACATTGAGTACTACTCTGTCTGTGCATGCGCTGTGGGCTGTCACTATTACTTCATTAAACAAAATTACTCAGTGAAAAATGCTCAATAAATGTTTTTTTTTCTAAAACCGCCAATGAATAGGTAGCATTTTACAAGTAAAAAAATGAATGAAATATTGCAAATCTTATATATGAATATAATATGTTTTTTACTATCATTAAACACATTCCAAAGACATATTGGGGAATCTTTGAAAAACTTCACATAGTTCATTTAATTGCATTTGTCATTTGATCATTTAAAATATTTGATTACTCATTAAAATATTGCTATTTTAAGTCATAGTCCATGTTAGGACACAGAATAGCTTATTTTCAGAGGTCAGTAGAAAGCAGTTATTCAGATGTACTGTATGTATATATATACTGTATATATACACACTTTGGAACATTAGCTTTTATTTTAGAAAAAAAATGGCTAAAAACATGAATATCGATAAGTTAATTTATTATGGATGCATTAGAGTTTGGCTCTGGGTCCGTCTGAGGCTCACCCCTGGCACACAAGGCTGTGCTCTTCTCTCACCAGGCACTAAGTGATAACCCTCTCAACAGTACCCCCCATGTTGAAAAATACAACCACCCCCTCCAGAGCAACAAATATGATTGTCAGCCTCCCACTCTCTAGTCAACAAATACAATTGCTAACCCCCCACCCTTTCCACAAATTCGATCGCCACCACACAGCCTCCACATATAATAAATCCCAGTTTAACCCCTGTTTCTACAGGTATGTTACTTTAACACTGAATTAAGTATGAGTCAAGAAACTGGAAACTACACTGCAATCTGAAATTCATGATCATAACTTGATTTATAAGGTGATGAAACAGAGTCATAGATATACACTACTATATCTTACTAACTGCCAGTGTCCAGTGTCCAATGCATTTGGAAATCCCCACAAAAGAGAATCTGTATCTAGGAAAAAGTTCCCATTTACACTGACTGAATAGTGTGTTGATGTAGTTACCCACTGTGAGTGCTGAAAGTTTAAGATGATGGGTTGTTTCCAATTATATCCTGCTGTTTTGCTCATGGTCATCATATTTATTTGGCATATAACTTGGAAATAGTGCAAATGGGGCATTCCATCTGATGAAAGGCTACAAAAGAAGCATTTCTGACAGATTTCAAGGCAAGCCAGTTGTTTATGGTTCAGTCAGAATTTCACACGGAGTTTATCTTTCTGCTGTTTTACGTAGGTGACCCACCACTTTTCTTTGTGCATGTTCTGTTACAGCGGATCAGCTGCAAATCACACTCTGATTTAGAGTATGCATCATTTAAATTGGATTGCATGGTTTCTTAAATGAAAGCAAATAATTTCACAGCTAATGTGCTTAATTTGAATATAAAAATTCAATATTTCCACAGTTGTTCTTTGCATCTAATTCATATGTTGGGGTTACCCGTCTTGATTAAGAGGCTTCTCCACAGTATGTTTTTACAACATAAATTTAGAAGGCAGATATTTCAATGCCAAATCCTACAGTATGTCTCACTTGTCAGAAGAAATCTGTGAGCGTTTGCTTATTTGCAATTAGCAGAGCAAGGTCTTGCTTCACCATCACAAACGCCTTTTACTGTATAGCATTATTTCTCACTCATTAGAAATAAAAATAACTATGTTAGAAAGCAAGAAAAAAATGTCTCCAGTATCACAAAGCTTGCCCATAAGCAATTTCTGGCAACTGCATTGTTTGATTGGACAAGGACATACACAAAGTGTAGAACTCGACTGATTAGAATAAATAAATAGATAAAACTGAGTTATATAATTAAATGATGAATAAATAACTTTATAAAAGCTGATTGATGTCCGTGGATGCTGGGCTTCCTAATGGTTGGCTTTGACAGTGATTGCAAAGGCCCATTTAACAGCTGATGTTTTGTTATGATTGGACATGTCACTCTTCCTCCACTGATTAAAAAGAAGAAGAAAAAGCAAAAAAACCAAAATGTGCTCGACATGCAAAGTCCCCCATTTTTTCCCTCAACAAAACGATGAGTGCATATTATTTTGTCAATCCTGAGGAACCGGTGACATTCAAAGTGATGGCAAAGATGAGAAGTGCCCTTTTCTATATATATATATATATATATATATATATATATATATTTTCTTCTAAAAGAATTTACCACAAAAATGACAGATTTACATAGATGAATGGCAAATAACTGACCGAAAATATCATGGAGGTCGCCTTGTTAGAGCTTGTCCACTTGTGTCCATTTGAGGTTCTTAAGAATGGACCCACTCCTGAGATACTGTCACTATGACAGACTTTTCAACAACATTTTCTTGTTCAGTTTCAGTACACTAGCTGTTCTTTACAATATGTGAGTAATTGAATTAGAATTGACTATTATTGTGTTATCAATATTATGGTACCCCCATTAAAAAATAATAATAAAATAAATAGGAGAAAAGGTACTGTTCCCAACCTTAATGATCTTTAATGAGATCATCCATCAAGTGAAAAGTTTCAGCAGGGCTGATGTTCGGGGGTGTCCAAAATTGTTTGTTGGGATGATGACACACTTTTGGCACCAAACATGGTTACTTGCCAGACAAATGTGTGTGGTTGTCTCTATAGCATATGACACTTTGAAACAATGTAAAGTTGTCAGTGTACAGCTTGTTTAACAGTGTATACACTAAGAGGTGTACTCACTTTTGTTGCCAGCGGTTTAGACATTAATGGCTGTGTGTTGAGTTATTTTGAGGGGACAGTAAATTTACACTGTTATACAAGCTGTGCACTGACTTTACATTGTATCAAAGTGCCATATCTTCAGTGTTGTCCCATGAAAAGATGTAATAAAATATTTACAAAAATGTAATGGGGTTACTCACTTACTCAGATAATTCTTATTATCAATATATTTGTGAGAGTGGCCTATTTAATTGAAGTATATTTCATAATTACATACAACCACATAGTTATATATGTCATTTTTTGCAGAACCATAACATATGCAACAATACCTACAATTAAATTGGCAAGGTAATGCATTAGAGTAATATACAGTAATTATTTTCTTTTGTAATAAGCAGTGTAACGCATCATACTTCAATCTTGTAATGACATTATTGTTTCTGACATTAAATGCGTTACTTGTATTACTTCATTACTTGTATTCATTAATAGTGTTTTTCTATTCTTAAATTCTGGCATTTCATTCCAGTGTCTGTGATGGAATTTCAACATAAGCAGAGCTCACTTCAGTTACTGAGATACTGATCACCTGAACAACATTGGATTTAAAGAGGAAATTTATAAAAGCCACTTCTTCCTTCTTGCAGTAGGACCAGTCTGAAGAGGTCTAACAGAATGTCTGAAAAGTTCAGACATTAGCATAATTTTATTTAAAATTGAATTTAATCTTGATTTAAGGTCTGATAACACTGAAAATATATTTTATTATATTGACGTGTTTTGTTTTCTGCAGTTAAATACCAGAAGTATATATTTATATATTTATAGTAGGGCAAAAAAGTGTTTGGCAGCCACAGATTCTGCAAGTTGTCCCACTTAAAAAGATCAGAAAGTCTGTAATGTTCATCATAGGTTCACTTCAACTGTGAGTGACAGAATGCAAAAAAATAATAATCCAGGAAATCACATTGTATGATTTTTAAATAATTTATTTGCATAATGGTGACGAAAATAAGTAAGTTAACCTTAATATTTTGTAATGCAACCTTGGTTGGTCAAATGTTTCCTGTAGGTGAAGGAAATACTGTAGTTGGTATTTTGATCCATTCTTCCATGCAGATCTTCTCAGGAGCTGTGATGTTTTGGGGCTGTCACTGGGAAACACAGACTTTCAACTCCCTCCACAGATTCTCTATCGATTGAGGTCCGGAGACTGGCTAGGCCACTCCAAAACCTTGAAATGATTTTTAGCCACTCCTTCGTTACCTGGGCGGTATTTTGGACCATTTTCATGCTGGAAGATCCAGCCACATTTTATCTTTAATGCTCTCACTGATGGAAGGAGTTTTTTTTCCCAAAATCCCACATCATACAATGTGTTAACCTGGATTTTTTAAATATTCTGTCTCTCACAGTTGAAGTGAATCTATGATGAAATTTATAGACCTCTCTCATGTTTTTAAGTGGAACAACTTGAAGAATCAGTGGTTGCCAAATACTTTTTTGCCCCACTGTATAATATATGAATACTATAAACACAGTGGTAAACATGGCCTTGTTCCAACTTTCTTATATGTGTTGGTGCCATCAATTTGGAAATGATTTTTTTTCTTAAAATGACTAATTTTCAATACCTGATGTGTTTTGTGTTCTATTTTAAATATTACATGTGTTAATGAGAGCTGAAAATCATTGTATTGTACTTGTTTATGTTTAACAGTGTCCCAACTGTTATGAAATCGGGATTGCACATCACCTTTCCTTTTATTAACACTGAAACTGATAAAATTAATTGTAATAGTTCTGCATTTAGACATTTTGTCAATTCTTATCTGATATTAGACTTCATTTCCTCAGCAGTCTGTGGTCATAATTATCTTCATAATGCATCATAAACTTTCAATAGGAAATAGATCTGGACTGGTCTGCCAAATGCTGTAAATGACTTGCAGCAGGCCAGTTAAGCGCATGCACTCTGTGTCTATGGTGCCATGCCATTGTAGCTCATGTAAAATGTATTCTGGCTTTGTCCTGCTGGCATAAGAATGGATGACCCAGAAAGAGACATTGACTGAAATCCTAATATATGTAACAATAGTCACTAGTACCTTTATTTACATACACACTGTAACTCATCCATGTTGTGAACACATATACCCCATACCATCACCAATGCTTTTGCTCCTCATATGAGATTTACATTTAGTATTTGTACTTTTGCCAGTTAAATAAAGCTTCACATGAATAAACATAAACACAACTTATTTTTGTGCATAACTTGCACATGACTTTGCTTTGCTACCTTCATCATCTGAATGCACAGCTTAAATCATGACTATTGCTGTAAATGACAAGCAATCTGTCAAAGCATCTAAAATTCATATAATCATACAGGTATGAAACAGACAGATAACATTCTGTAAGCTGAAGACGAGACAGTTCCAACCTTGTTTAAACCAGAATAAGAAAAACTTCCTGCTGGAGGAAATAGCCAAAATTGAAATTGACAGACAATTAGACACAGTCACAAAATAAAAATATAAAAATTAGAAAGGAATAAGATAAAATAATGTAAAATAAAAATACAAATAATAAAATAAGATAAATAGAATTAATAAACAAGCAATGACAATTCTGCTCTGAATGCTTTACATCTTAATACAGACATTCTGACTGTTTCTACCAGGTAGCTTATAGATATTTATGTAACATGTAATAAATCCTAATTTACAGATAGCCAGTCTAATCTTTAAAACTAAAGGGCTATTATCTCTTCTTTTGAACTTCATTAACGATTAAGCTGCAGAATTTTGAAGAAACTATTTTCAGTGACTTTTAAGGACCTTCACAAAAATGTCTCATGATTATTAAGCCTGGAAAAAAGCATGTAGTAAGCAGTTTAGGTCACAGTGGGATAGAAAAGGTTTGAACATAGCAATATCGGTACAGTACATGTGATCACAGACTCTAGGATTGGAAACAGGATTGAAGGGCCAGAGCTAAGTACTTCTACATTAGACGTTTGTCCACTCTGGTACAGTTTGCTGTGGTGCGATAAAGTAGACTGACACCTGTGTCTAATACAGACATACAGTGTCTCTGAGCTGACTGTGGAAGTCTGCTTGTCCTTGTTATCAGGTGCTTCTCTCTTTCAGACTGCTGGAGTTCCTAGTAGGGTGGCTGTGTGTGTGTGTGTTACACACTAGTGCTAAGGCAGACATGGGCAGACACTGGTGATAGGCCCTTCACCTTGCACACTGCTAGCGCACTACTAGCTGTCACTGAATGAAAGAGCTACTGCACAGGCCAGGCTGAGGTATGCCATTTCCTCCACGGAATGTATAAATATATTATTCAGATACAGGCCACTGTTTACCTGTGATGCTCCTTGCCGATCTCTAGCACTGGGTTTAAACTGAATTTTGTGCTTTGGAGCACTGACTGCTGCCGATACTCCTAACCCAGCATGTCAGGATCATCCACAGCGCTGCCTCCACCATGACCCACTGCTGTGATGTAGCTGGCTTTTCTTAGGGAGATTGACAACTTCATTTCTAGATGAATTATTTGTGAGGTCTCTGGCTTAAGTGTAGTTTTCACTCAGTTCCTTTTTTAACACTGCTGAAATGAATTAATGTGAATAGCTACAGACCTAAAGGATTCCAAGTAAACACTCATTTACATGTCTATGAGGGTGTGTATAAATATATCTATATGAAACAAGGAGAGGGACCTAATAAGTAAATGTTGCTTGCTGAGGCTCATGGAGACATGCATCCCTGCTAAAGCTGAAGTAGACACACACACCTAACGAGATGTGAATCAGGCAAGTGATGACTGGCGCTGGGGACAGAAGAAGACCCAAACCAGAAAAAGCACAAAGCATGTAATGTTTGGTTGGAAATATGTCATAAACCATTTTTTGTCTGCGGTTAAAAAATTACAAAGCCTATACAACTAGTCTTATGTAAATTTTCCCTCCACATATTGCTCTGTTTACTAAGTTAAAATTTTTAATTAGCTGAAATGAGAATATTGCTGTATATTTTATGCACTACAAGAAAGCTTATATACATGCCCATTTAACCGACACTGTAAGTGTGAAAACTATACCAAAATATCAGATCATTTTATGCTAACACTGTAAAGAACAGAATGACAGGGCCCAAGTGCAGGGGAATGCAAACAGAGGCACATGCTTGCATCACACCATGCTGGAAGAAGTCACGGTCGAAGCAATAACATGCTGGTCCCATTGATTCAAGCGTGCCACCCTCTACAGAGAACGAGATGGAATAGCAAAGCAACAAGTAAAAGCGGCTAATCGTCCATTCACCTAGATGCACTTGTGCAAGATATTAAAATGGCAAGTTGTTAAACACCAAGGGTATTGTTCTGGGCCACTGGCAAAGTAGAATGGTCCCTATGTAACCCCACACTGGATACCCAGTAAGATGCCAGGCTGCCAAAAAGTGGATAGAAGTCCATGGGTAAAATACCAGGACCATACCGTTTTTCACCAGCAGGCTCCAGGACAGGACAGAGCTGATTAGACCACATTCCTGTCCATCAAGAACCGGAAGGAGCCTGCAAGGCGCTATAAGGCCTACATTGCTGTGTCACCATTCTTGGGGGATGAGTGCCAGCCTGACAGCCAGCGAGGGAAAGCCACACCTCTTCATGCTAGCAGGCGGTACCCCTTACAAATGACAAAGCACCTCTGAAACACCTGAGATTTATTGTTTTTCTCATATATTGTTACAAATACTTAGGTGCTGATACAGATACATATGATACAGATGTACTGACATTCTCATTAAATTACATTAAAAAGTTTTCAAAAAGTAAAGTGAAAGTTCATCATTGTGAAAAAATACTCAATTGCATAAATAGTGCATCAAAAAGAAATGTGACCTTTTAATGTGCATTTAACCCATCCACATGTGGAGAAGCGGGCAGCTACCATGAATGCCGGCACGGAATGGAATGATGGGGCTCATATGCAAGGTGGGAATGAAAAGAAAGAAACACACTCATGTTTAGGTCCAGCAATGAGGGAAATATGTCCAGCAGAGGTTGAATGTGATGTAGTTTAGTGTAGTGATAGAAGTGTGTGACCAATAAGAAATGGAAAACAAACCAGCAAGCAACCACTCACTCCATTTTGAAGTGCTCCATTTGTTCTGGGGTGATATGGGTTTGGAGAGGCTTCCACATGTTGATTCCATGCATGCTCAGAGATCTCTTCCGTTTGGAAACTGTAGGATGTGCCCTAATTCCAAAATAGGGATGTGCTCCTGATTTCTGAGGGGCGTACATGGGCATACAGTGCCATATTACTGGAAGCAAGAGCAGCAGCCTCAGCATTTCCACCTTGTCCTAACACCACATCATCACTCCTTTCAGCATAGACTCACACACTTGTATCCCTACGCCAAGTGCACTCTCGTTCAGCTTCAGTTTGATCCTTTCCTTATAGGATTGTTTATTGCTTGCACATGGTGCCCTGTCATTCCATTCCGGGCCGGCTACTATATGAACGGTGTCTATGTAGCAGTGTAGTGGAAAGATACATTACCTCAGTGGTACCTGGATTGGGACTTGAACCTGCCACCTCAAGGCCAAGATCCCAACCACTGCTTAAAAGCTAAATTTCCCCAATTATTTTGATAGTTAAACAATATACTATTTCACTCTTCAGTTCGTTATGCATGGAAGACCACAACTCTATAGTATTTATCTCTTACACAACAATTTTTTACCTTTCATGAGTTGATAATGATGAAAAAAGCAACAACAGCAACAGCAACACTAAAATACGCTCAGCAGCAGCTCTGCTGTACAACATCTAAGGCTGCAGCCTGGCCTGCCTATGCAATAGAAGGCATAGCTTTCCCTGCTTGACGAGTGAGGTCCTTTAGCCATTTGTCAGAGCAAAGCAATGACCATTTATTACAAAAAGAGAAAGCCTAATGTAGCCCAGTCAATACTTGTTAGTAGGCCATAATAATAAATACTAAAAACATGGACCTTTGATTCAGCAGCTGAGAGCTAGAATGGGTCTCCGCTCCTGGTGTCATTTTAATATAGTGTTTTAATCATGCCAGCGGTTGTTAAAGGCTTTGCCTCTCACACTCCCCATACATTTCCATTTCTGCAGTGATGGGCTCACCATAGCACACCGCTAAATCTCCATCGCTATTTTCATCATTCGCATCATGGAGCTGCCATGCCACATCCTCGGCAGGCGACAGAGACTACATGATATTTTCTTTTTTAAATTAAAAAGACAAATGCCGTGTATTGGGGCAATAAAAAAAGCTTTGGATGAAAATTATTCCGGAAGCATGTTTTTTACGCCCTTTATCCTGTTAGAAAAACCTTTGTGTTGTGGCAGGAGGTGGGGGGGCGAGTGGACCAGGCTTGGGGAATAAAGATGGAGCAAGGCAGAAGTTGGGTGTTAATACGGAGATTGGCCGAAGATTACAGCAGGTTCACGGAGATTCAGTCTCCAGATTTAACATGCTGCTTTTCTCCACCCGTAACCATGCCAACTGTGCCAGCAAACTATTACACAGCTCTTCCTCTGAAAATTGGAGCCTACAAATACCAAAATGCAAGCCTATGACTTTCAAAAACAACCTAAGCCTCTCATCAGTTCAGAAACTTACAGGACAAAATGTTTTGCAGTGGGAGGGATTTTTGATCCATAACTCATTTTCATACATATAGTCTCTCATACGTTAAGTTCTAGGGAAAAGGAAAAAGGATTCAAAACAGCTTTTGTACATACTCGTTTAACTGAAAAAAGTAACATTCAAATGTGAATGGAGATTTGGTTAGAGCCATGGAGAAAAGCTTGAGTTTTTAGCGTCAGAGTGAAGACCGGGTTATTCCTGCGATTAGAAAATACCCTGATCAGCCATAACATTAACACAACAGACAGGTGAAGTGATTTGACTAGTTATTTAATTGCACTGCCACCTGTCAAGGGGGATATTTTAGGCAGCAACTGAAAAGTCAGTTCTTGATATTAGAAGAAATGTCTCCAAAATGGCAGGTCTTGTGTAGTGTTCCAGGTGTACAGTAACTACCAAAAAGGGCTGTGGGCGCCAAAAGCCCCTCATTGATGCACTAGCTTGTCTCATTCGGTATCTGTCTAATACAGAAATAGGTTCAGAAGCATGAGGTGTATGTTGAAGTAGGGAAACTGTGCTGGGCTCAGATTTCCCCATGTTTATAGTGTTGTTACTCTATATTTTTTGCTAAGCTGCTAGAACTAACCAGCTTCTAACAATGTCTGCACTGTCTTCTACTGGTACAATGAACAGGCCTTATGTGACATCCAAAGGTTTATTTACTGCAGATAAGCAGTACATTGAAAGTGCATTTAATAGGCTTGAAATATGCATTTTAAAATAAAGGTTTAAATACTCACTAATTGCTTTCTTAAGCAATAATATCTATTTTCATAGTTTATTAAAATGTTAAGCATATTCATTACGGTGGATCAAAATATATCAATTTGGTGATAATAACGCATGAATAGTCAGGCTGAAGTCCATCTGTCTGTGATTTATCTTGCTAGGACAGAATCTGAGATTCTAGCCCCTTGTGCAAATGCAGCTTTCAAGAGTTCGTTTTCTAAAAGTGATTTTTTAAAAGGCCCGTATCCAAATTGCCAAAAGAGATCAGATCTGCCCCAACAGTTGCCAGTTTTAAAAAGAGGCTAAAAACTGCATTATTCTCTACAGCCTATAACTAATCAGCCAATTACCCATACATACATTGTCAATTTATTTATTATACTATTTTAGTGCTCTCTATTTTATTTTAACTCTATTTGATCTCATTTGAATTTTGTTTATTTGATTAATATTTATTTATTTTTATCTATTGCTCTTATTTTATGCTTATTTCTTTTATTTTTTGGCCTGTTTTTATGCTTTTATATTTTTCATTTACATTGTAAAGCACATTGAATGACTTTGCGTATGATTATGTGCTATATAAATGAACTTGCCTTGCCTTGCCTAAAGGCCAAGTGTAACAAATTAGAATGATTAGCATAACAGTTTTTACAGATTTTACCTGGTAGTTTATTTTCATTTTATCAATATATGTAAGTTGCTACATTGTTATAATTATTATTATTGTTGTTTTTATTTATATATATTTTTTCTATTATTATTTTCATTTTCATTTAAGCAGCAATGAGGTAAATACGCAGACCGAGTTGAGTTCAGACTGGTGAGATTAGAGGACACAGGCAGCAAGACAACTGAAACTGTAAATTACTTCCACCCCATGGAATGTGGCTCTTGGCCCACATCTTAAAGGTTGCTGGCTGAAATGGCTAAAGGGAACTTCACTCTCAAGCTCAAGGCTCCTCTGATTGGCAACTGGGAGTGGCAACAACTCCAGGTGTCCACCTTCTCCCCCACAACTAGAACTCACCACAAAAAAAAAACATTCTGAGAGGAGAATTATTGCAAATTATTCATTTTCTTAGGAAACTTTGCCAGTATGCCTAAAAACCACCAAAATGATAAAAACAAACAATAAAAAAAATGAATACATTGTTGTGTAATGAGTGAGGATGGATCATAAACCTGTTCAACACTTGTGAAACAGAAAATTATGGCTGTTACTGTATTCTCAGCTTTGCAGATCCAAAACCCACGTAGTTTTAGATGATGAGACCAGCACTAATGACCTCAGTCCACTCTGCATAAGCTCTGTGGACACAATTGTCCTGTAAAACAAAAAAGCCCCACCCCTCTGTGCTTTTCCCACAAGAGGGGAAAAAAATCACAAAACAACTAAACCCATCCTACTTTTCCTCTTCATTTCATTGGTCTTCTTTATGGAAGCCGAAAGACAAAAAAATGGAGAAAAGGAAAGAAAAAAAAGTAAATTGTTGGCTAGTTGGCTTGCTGGGGTATTATTTCACTCAAGACCAGTGTTTAGCTGACAAGCGGCCTAAGCTTTTCTTTCTTCCCTCGATCAAAAAGCCAGGCAACAGATGTCAAGCTTTTGAATTTCCACACGGAACATGACCTTAGGGGTCAGGGCCCATACATGCCGGCGTGGCCCCAAGCTGTGCTTGGGCTGGGGCTGAGAGGAAAGTCTCCCTGGGCAGGAACGCCCGGCCAGACAACTATCCCAGCATTCCCCTGCTCCTACTCGGACCATAATAATGCCCCTATTAATGCCCCAGTACATCTCTCTGGTTTGATGCGGGCTCCACAAAGGATTGTGGGCCTTTTCTCTGACTGTTTAGGAGGAGGTGAGGGTGGGGTTTAGGGGTTAACATGGCTTCCTCTCTGGGAAAAGAAACATCAATAGAGTTGGGTATTAGCAAAACCGAGGCGTAGGTTACCCTGGATTTAATGAACTTTCGGTTGGACTCTTTATCCCCGTATCAACAAGATGAAGCCAGAAAGCCATTGAGGTCTTGTGCGGAGTACTACAAGGAGAGGGGGAGAGGGTGATCGTTTCGGCGGATGAGGGATGGTGGGGTGAGGGTTGAATTAAGAATCTTATCTACAGAGCAGGTTTTCGGCTGCCAGGGGAGGGTTCCACTGTTGGGCTGTAATGTTAGTCCTCTGTAAGCCATGAAGATTTCTGTTCTTTTGGCCTCACTGGGTTTCCCATGAGGTAGCAAGCAGCGTTTGAGCACTGTAAATCTGTAAATGTATGTTTGACTCACTGGGATCAATCCTAAAAGTGTCCTCATGCAATGGTTTTCATCCACATGGCACCAATGGTCAGGACCACCAGTGAGCAGGTGCAGTTGTGCTGACATGGTAGTGGCATGTTAGTGTATGAGCTGCGCAGAACAGTACTGTTGGCATCTGTCCTTATACTGTCCATCAGGTTGGGCTTTCTTTGAGATGTATAGTTACAATTGATAGTTTTTCTGATGCTGAACAGTCTGTGTTAGTCATTCTTTAGTCCTTCATCTGTTACCAGTTTCAGGCCACAGGACACTGTTGGCTGAATATTTTTGGTTGGTGGACTATTCTTAGTTTAGTGGAGACTGAGGTGATAAAAACTCTCACTGATCCAACGCACATACCGTATTTCCCCAACAATAGGCTGCAGCTTATACATGAGTTTTGCAGATCTGTGTATTGGGTGTGGCTTGCTTTCATCACTGGTATTGCTTTTGGATATTGCAGGTGTTGTTTTGTGTAAGCACCCGACCTGGAGCTTAAAAATTCTACATCATAGGACCTGAGTGGTGGAATGATATTGGTTCAAAATTGTATCAATTTAATTGTTCACTCTCAACTACGGTATAATGTCACTACCAGTATAGAGCTACAAAGGCTCCAGGGGCCAAATTAGATGTTTCTACTTCAAATCGGTAAATTCAGTAACACTGCAGCTATTAACATATCGACTTATCTTTGAGTTTTAAAACATAAATGAGCATTTTCTGCAGCTTATAGAATGATGTGGCTGAACACAACTATGTCATTGTCACTGCTGTAGTGAGAAAAGTAGTAGGGTCTGGTGGGTTGGTTGATGGGTGTGGGGGATCCAGACCATTAATGGACCTGGTAACAGGAACAAACAATGCAGGAAACATATGGGTTACAGTCAACACTATATTGCACCTTTATGGTAAATGAAGCTGATATGGACAATGAGTGTCAATACAATGTAGATGTACCTGATCAGTGTTGTCAGAATTATTAGCAGCCCTGCTTTTAAAACTTTTTGCAAACTCAATTTACTAATATATTGAGTTCAATTTCATTGATCATGTGTGGGTAAACACTGGGTCAGCAGTACAATTAAAAATATCACACGAGAAGATCCAGTAAATTCAGTAGTATGAGTGTGCAATATATGAATAAATATAACAATACAAAAAGAGCACATGAAGGGCTTATTATTGAGGCAGTCAAACACATGGACAGAGGGATGTAGGTATATAAATGAATAAGCATGGTTAAAAGTGTGAAAGTGTCAACAGTATTGTACATTTGGTAAAATATATGTATACATACAATGTAAAAGAGGTTGTGGGATATAATATAGAATATATAAGTTTACAGAAAAAGGAATGTAAATGACAGTAAGAATTATGGTTCTCATTATTGCACATTACAGTCTAAATAGTTGACTGTAAATAGGAAATTGCGTAAAGCACAGTATATAAACATAAACAGTGCATAGAATGACTTTGGACATTGGGTAGAGTGCAAGACAAAAAGGAATTAGGTGATAGTGTGGAATGCAAGGCAAAATATTAGTATGACACTTTATGCTCTTAAATCAAGAAATCACATGCTATAAGATTTGATGAGACTGGAGAGTACAGGGCAAAGAATCTGGGAATACTCACCAATCCTCTATGGTGCTAGGTCCTCTATTATGGACTCTCCTCTTCAGCTCATCCTACTGGTTTTTTAAAAAAAATCAGGAGACTGTATTTTATTGGCAGAAGGTGGTAAATGTTAATTTCTTTTGGTATCCTGTTGTATCACTGTACTTTGAAGACGTGGGGACCTCAAAATGTCAAGAGATTTTCATACACTTTGTCTGATGTCATAACTTTATACAGTGAAACAGGGCATCATAGATGGCAAGTTTCACAAGACTGTATTATATGTTATTTTGTATTAATTATGGTGTTTGAATTATGGATATCAGTTGTTAAATCATGCATAACATTACTTAGTACAATAGGGGTAAACTGTACATGGTATGTGGATTGCATTCAAGACTACTTCTTGATCTCAATATTATAGATCCACTATGTACAATTACACAACATGTTCTACCTTAGTAATGAAGCTGACCAATTAAGGGCTAGATCAGGGCTGCCCAGCTCTGGTCCTGGGTGGCAGTGTCCAGCAGAGTTGGATTATTTTCCTTATTTAGTACACCTGGCTCATATCACCAGTTAACTATCAGCATTAGTGAGCGTATTTGAAGAGAGAAGTTTCCAAACTGTGCTGGACGCTGGCCCTCTACGACCATCCTCTTGACTAGATGATGACTAAAACAAACTGTGCACCAACACAGCTGCCATCTTTAACAGGACACCAGCAAAGAAAGAGGGGTTAGATAAAGTGCCCACTACATGTATGTAAGTATACATTCACACAGTCACCTCCTACCTGACTATTGTGATGGTGAAATGCCCTATTTATTCAGATTAAGATACCTCATATGTAAAAAGTCATTTTCTCTTTTATTCTGCTCAACTTTAAAACCTGTGTTTTCTTAGTCCTTGTGTTCTATATTAAATGCTTTAAAACAGAAAATGTATTTATGCTAGCAAGGATGCACCAAATCCCTGAACCTCATTTTAATTAGAAGGAATCTACCGAGTGGGAGTGAAATGCCTTACATGTCTTTTATGATCCTTTGCCCACTGCTGAATGTTAAGAATTTTAAATGAATAAATTATACTGCATGCTGGACCGAGACAGCTGAATCCCCCTTTGTGATCGCAGAGAGTCTATCAGATTTGTGAGCTTTGCACAGAGATGCAATGTGAAAGAGAGAAAATGCCTCTGCTTGGATCTCGCCTCCATCCTCCTCATCCTTACAATGCTCCTCTAATTCACGCTAACACTTTCTCATTGGCAGATACAGTTTTCTTAAACTATACAATTGTATGTGTGAGTAGAAAGGAGAGTAAAAAATGTCTTTTTTAACATGTCAATGTGGATTTGTAATATCTCTGAGTGTTTGCATGCGTTTTTGACTGACATGCTGCTGTTACATTTCATCCCTACTTTAAATAAAAGTATAAATACATGAAGTGTCTTACCATTTTCAAATTTTACACATTTAGGATTAGGTCAAGATGAGCTGATGATATCAACAGCAGCAGTTACACATACCCATACAGAAGACCATAGAAACCTCACAGGAAGTCAGATATACACACTTCCTGTGTGGGTGTGAGAGAGAGTGAGAGCAAGGGGAGAGCAAGCAAGAGTGAAAGTGGGTCCATATAAAATGTCAACTCATAAAGCTGAAAATTGCTACATCATACATACCCGTTTTTTTGTTTCTAGTGGTTACATGCTGTGGAGACCCCTCGGGGCCTTCTTATGTTTTCTGGATACTAAAAAATATCAATGGTTAGCACTTTTGCTTCACAGCAAGAAGGGTTCGATCCTTGGGTCGGCAACAGGTGCCTTTCTGAGTGAAGATCGCAAGCCCATGTTCTCATGGGGTTCCTCCCACTGTCCAAATGCTTGTGGTTTAGGTTGACTACTTACTCTAAACTGCCCATAGACGTGAGTTTGTTTGTGGATGTGTGTCTGTCTCTGTGTTACCTAGCGATTGGCTGGTCTCCTCTCCAGTGTGTAGCCTACCTCGTGCCCATAGTCAGCTGGGATCTTCTCTAGCTTCCCCATGACCCCAAATGAACAAGCAGTTTGGGGAATTAATGAATATTTGATTTTAAGTTTATTACTATTCAGTAGATTAAGCATGTTTATTTCATTAAAATTATTGTGTAATGCTTGTATTTTATTGTTACGCTTTAGAAACAAAAGGGATATGAAAACCTGTCCATTCAAGCCTTGGATTGTTCTAAAAGCCTTACATGTTAGATTAACCATCAGTATAAATAAAAAATGACAGGGCATGAACCGATCACATGCCATACAATAAGTAAATAAATTAGGATCAACATTATGAGAAAATCAATCACTCTAGGCCTTCTTAGCATCTAAATATTCTTCTAAACTTCTGCTACAGTTGGCATCACACATATTAATATTAAGCTTGTTTGCAGCTGCTTAACCATGGAAAACCATTTCATGAAGCTCCTGGAACACAATTCTTAAGCTGATGTTGTTCGGTTCAGCAGTTCAGAACTCTTTAGTTGATGATGCAACAGATTTTTACATGAATTGCTCTCCAGCTCTTGGTGCCCTCACTCTGTGAGTCTATTACTTTAGAGCTGAGCTGTTGCTGCTCTCGTCTCCTTCCTCCTCTCCAGCAAACCATTACCATTTATTCTATTTAAATATGCCATTGTTTTTCAGGTGTATGTGTTTTGCATGAGAGTCGGTGGCCAGACAGGTGTGGGAGGCGAGATGGTAGGTGATGGCATTGGATGTGTTGGGGGGTGGGGGGTTCCATTGGTGAAGAAATTAATAGCTTTTACAGTTACCTGGTAAAGATAACTTGCAACTTGTGACAGATGTGAAACCCTATGATAATGCTACATTTTAAGTCAAAGAGCTTTTTCAGGATAACCCATTGTACTGCCATTGTTTCCTTGGAGATTGCATGAATGCATTTTATTCTATACAGTTGTTAGCAAAGGGTGCGGCTGAAACACAATAATTTAGGGTGTCCGTATACTTTTGGCAAAAAAAAAAACATTGTTTTGATGTTTATGGTTCAAAACGCAACCCCTACCCCTTCAACCCCTAGTTCAGCCATAGGCACCTTTCTGTGCCGTTTGCCAGTTTGCCCTGTTTTTGCAGGGTTTTCTGGTGTCCAAAGGATTGTGCTTTACATTGAATGAAGTAGCCTCTGTGTTGCTCTGCAATGGATTGGCCTGGTCAGCTGGGATAGGCTCCAGCTTTCCCATGACCCGAATTGGGTAAGCAGTTTGGATAATAAATGAAGGGCCTATCTCAATTAATCAGGGTTTGCCTCTGGTCATCGACAGGACAGATGTTTTCCAGCTTGGCCTACATGTAGGCTACCTTCAGTTTATATTCCCAGGTAGCTCACCATCATTCTAACCTGCTAGTCGCATTGCTGACAAACCTCTGACAGGGTTTTGATCTGCAGGACTGCAGCTAGATGTCACTTAAGCCAGGTGGCTGTCAGTCAGCTACTGCTCCTGCTGAGGATTGTGCGGCCCATTCTGCATTAACTTCCAGCTGGGTTAATGCCTCTGATCCTGCTCTCTTCTCCTTCCTCCTCTCCAGCAAACCACCACACTTCTGCTCCTTAATTGAGTCATTTATTCTATTTAAATATGCCATTGTTTTTCCGGTGCGTGTTGCGTGAAAGTAGGGTGGTCAAACAGGTGTGGGAGACAAGTTGGTGGGTGACGGCGTTGTGTGTGTTGGGGGGTGGGGGTTCCATCGGTGAAGAAATGCAAGAGCAGAGGGATCTGGGAGAGGTTTCTGCTCTGTGCACTGGGGGAAGGGAGAGAAAGGAAGGGGGGAGGCCAGTTTAACATGCCTCGGGGGACAGGAGCCGCACACTCCACTATCTGTGCAGCAAGGTGAAAGAGATGTCCAGCTAATTATACAAGCAACGCTGAGGCATTCTGCTTGAGTGCCTTTTGCCCTGATGAGCTGACAGAGAAAAGCTAAGGATGCCATTTGAAAATAAAAGAAAAAGAAGAAGAAGAAGGAGGAGGAGGATGAGAAAAGAAGAAATGAAGAAAAGGGAGATATGAATGTCTTTGGTCATGAAGTGTAATCCCACGCCTGCTTTTATCAGCCTTTCTCTGCTGCACCTGAAATGTTGCCTGCTGCTTTCATGGTAAGCCTCAGCATAGCAAAGAGGAGATGCCTGCGAAATTTCAGTTCCCATAGTTTTTTTCTTCCCTCTTTTCTCCCCTCCTCCCTGCCTACCTTTTGTTGTGTGTCTACGATGCAGAATTATTCAAATCCCTGCATCGGCATCGGTTCCTCTCTCTCTCCTGCTCTCTCTCTTTCTCTCTCTCTCTCGCATGCTCTCTCTGTTTTAGGTCCTGTGGCGTCAGTGCAAATGAAGGCAGGCTTGGCGCGGATGCCCTCGGGACCAGTGGGGCGTGAGGCGAGCGCTGATTCAGACTACACAGTGCCACCTTGAAGCTGCTACTGTTTGTCCTACTCTGGCGCCAGGCATCGGGCTTGGCTCTGGGCTATGGGCCCCGAAGAGCCGGGGCGAAAAAGCAAACGCTTAGCCCTTTAATATGGCCCTGCTACACTACACAATCTGCATATGAAATATGCAGACACAAACAGCCTGCTTTTTCATTCGCCGGTTAGGCGAAGACCATGGTGCACTTCAGAGCATGTGTCTGGGATTCGGAAACAAGAAACAAGGTTTCTTCTCGAATATTGACCGCATATCTTGTTTTGCAGCGGGGCAATGTTTGCCAGTGTTGACAGGGCTCCTTCGTGTGCCGTTTCAGGGCGGGCTTCGGTGCAAGCAGAGGCTCGAGAGGCTGGTAATCACTTGGGTTTGCTCGGCACGCACTAGCAGTCAGATTCGTATCTTGGCCCCTTTGTCTTGGCGTATCAGGAAACAGAGCGTGAACGCGTTTGGACAGCCAGAACCAGATGATCGGGTCAAAGGGGCCCCGGATCACCAGATTGGAGGCTTCTGGGCCAATGTGAACCCTTCGCTCTACGAGCACCTTGAACTTCTCCAACCCTGCTGTCATGACAATGAATGCTACATCCTACCAGCAGCCCATTGCACTGGTCCAGCAGGGCTGAGAACAATAAGGCCTGGGCTGAAGGCAGGCCTGCTCAGTATCTCAGAGGCTATCTCCCAGCCTCATCAAGTCCTCAATGTAATTATGCATAATTGCCCTGCCACATGGAGCTCAAATGCAGTGGGTGGGGAGCGGCTTGGACCAAAATGTATCACATTTTATGTTAAAGTATTCATAACGCTGTCTCATCTGCAAAATTGCCCTTGACTTGAGCGTGCCCCCCTGCAGCCATTAAAGGCCGGTGACGTTAGTTGAGGCCCTGCTCGGGGATAAGCCTTTAAAAGCCAGAGAGCAAGCTTCCTCTTGTCAAACCTCGAGTTCCTGGCTGGGCTGTATATAGCTGTTTCTGAGGCCCATCTCAGGAGATCTGGCCTGGATAGAGGCCACTCTTAATGGCTGAGTAAAGGAGCAGCAAATGACTGGAGTCGACAGTGGCCTGCCCTGGGACTGGGCATGGAGTGGCCTGAAGTGGGCCGTGCATAATGACACAAGGCTGCCCTCTCTGCCACATGTGGCCACTTCATTAATTAGGCAGGAAGCTGATGTCAGACACTGTCTTTCGTACATTTGGCCTAGAGGTTGAGGTGGCCACTCTGTTTCTTCTGACTGCTGAGCCCTGGGACCAAAGGATGTCCACTTCGCTGTTCAGTCTTTGGAAAGTTAAGCCCATTAAACAGTTTAAGACCTGTTTTTACCTGCTCATTGCTAATGCAGTGGACAATTTTATTTGGTCAGAAGGCTGAAAGCTGAAGGCACACAGTGAAGCAAAGAGAATTTTTCTTACATTTGTTTGAGTTTAAGTAGTCCCAGTGGTGGAACTTTTGGGTCCTGGTGCAAATAAATGGGATATCAATAGGAAAATTACCTCATGTTTAAGAGGAGTCATGTCAAGTAGAATTTTATTATCATTTTAACCATATACAGTTACCTCAGTGTATAGTGATATGAAACAATGTTTCTCCAAGACACCGGAAACAAGACATTGTGTGCAAACATGTGCAAACATTGCAGGACAATGCAAAGACTCACAGTCTGTTCAAACGAAGACCAATACACAGTTATGTTATATAACAAAAAACATGTGACAATGTTACAGAAAAAGTGCTGATATAAACATGACATAGAGTTACAAAAGTAAAATTGCACAAGACTTATATACAGTATACTATAACAAACATACCCATACAGTAACATTCAACTAGGATTAAAATGATTATCTTCTAAAGATCTTCTTAAGATATCTATCTTATCTTATTTAAAACTGGCCATTACAATTGACCAAAGAACCAGGAATTTGGGTTTTCTGATGTTCTGTGAGCAGGTATCAAAATCTGGTATATTTAAATTCCAGTAAACCTGATTCCAGGCAACATGTCAATGTCCATGAACCACTGGTTATTTTAAACATTTTCAATGATCATTGAGTCCAACTTCCTTTATATAAAGTAGATATTCATTTGTTTTGCCAGTGTAAAAAAAATCTTGTTGATTCATTTTGCAGTTTACACTACTGTAGTGAAAACAGTTTATTTATTCATACATATCTATATATATATTTGTTTATACCCCTCTTGATAATCAATCACTGTACATACTCTAACATAGCATCACTCTGCTGCATGTTCATGCAATTTATGACAGTTAACAATTAAGTTAAATCTAATCTTAATCTAATCTAAAGGCATTCTATCAATTTTATCAATTTTATTGCCTGTAAAAACATAGCTCTGATTTCTTGTTGAATAAATTTTTACAGTCAATATATCGTATAACCATCGTATAACCACCACATTAGATGATTTTCTGTTCTTTTTTACAGCTGAATCCTAATGCTGCTATATAGTGACTTCTGCCCACTGTGACATCATGTGCATATTCTCTACAGGAGCTAGAGTGTGACTGTCGCACCTTCACTGCTGGTAGTTATAACTTATTCTAATTCCAGTGCTATTCCAAGCCTGTCCTGTTCACCCCGAGGCCAACTTTAAACCAGTAATGGCCGTAAGAGATCTGCTATACCACTAGGTCACCAAAGAGCTCTGGAAAGGAGAAGAGAGGGGAAAAAAACACCTTGCTTTCCATTTAATGCTTGTGATTCGCCTATGGAGAAGTCAATGCTAATTCCAACCACTTTTACATGGCTGTCGTGCCGGGTGGCCCCTCTCTTCTCCCTCACGGGCCTCTCCTCGCCCTGAGAGTTCCTGGCCCTCGCTGTCACTCTCCCTGTGCGTCAAGGTCTCATATCCATTCTCCACTTATGCACTCGTTCTCTCCTCTTGGCCTCTCCGAGCCACGACTGCCAGAATTAGGGAGCAATTAATGTCAGCGCTGATGGCAGTGGTTATGTTAAACTGACTTCTGTCTCCTGAATTTAAGCACATTTATTCCATTATTCATTAACTGGGAGGGCTGAAATTACTGTCAGATGAAGAAATCAGTGTCAGGTGGAAATAGCTGGCCCTGCCCGGAGACTGGCTCAGTCAGGACTGCTGCACCTGCCCCTACCATGCTCTCTCACATGCACATACACACACAAACACACACACACACACACACACACACACACACACACACACACACACACACACACACACACAC
>JBBIGC010000001.1:47848563-47859734 GCA_037576955.1 Lepidarchus adonis
ACACACACACACACACACGCACGCACGCACGCACGCACACACACACACACACACACACACACACACACACACACTTTCCCAGCAGCCTCTAATGGCCCTTTTGAAAAAAGCTTCAGTGCCAAGCGTTGAATTACTCCAAATAGGCAACGCTAATAAACAGCATGTGCAATACGTGAGCAACAAAAAAAGCACTTTTTATCCAACTTTCTCTCAGGTTATAGTACTGAGACGTAATAATGCATCTGATTCCAAACGCTCGCATCAATGTGTGCAATTAAACCACAATTAACGTCAAAAGGAATTACTATAGGAGCCATGGGCTTTGTCAGACTCAGTCCCCAGAGTGTAATGTAAAGGCAAATCAAAACAGAAGACATGCTTTCAAATCTATATGCATTGTGTGTATTCCTTTAGCCAAGCACTCATTCTGAAACATTCCATTACAAGCTGGTTTGGATGTCAGCTGCAAAGCTTCCTCTGGGTGTAGTTTGGCTGCAGTTGTGTCCACCACGCACACATTATGTGGCCATATTTTACGAGTGTTGGTTTTACAGAAAAATGATGGAGGAAGAGTGGAAAAAAAAATTTAATTACTCAGATAAAACAAAGCAGCAAAGCCATTGTGGTTTTGATTTTATTTGTCCTGTTTTTCCCTCTTTTTTTCCCTTTCTCCACCAGTGCTCCTTTTTTCTACAGAACGTTTGGGGAGATTTTTGGTCTCACACGCTTTTGCGGCTGACCAAGGCCAAGCCAGTAACACGGAGAGCTTGGAGCACGAGCCAACCGTTTCAGGCAAATCAGAAAAGCAATCCATTAGAAAAAAAAGAGAAAAAATGGAGGGGGCCATTGAGTGGCGCGGAGCTGGAAGCCACTCATTAAGGTGAAATGTGCCAAGGTCTGCGCTCACAAAGGAGTTTAATGCAGCCATCGCCAAGTCTTTTTTGTGTGCGCGTGATGTCATTCATTGTGATGCAGAATCCAGAGAGAGCCACACACTTGTGTTGAGCTTTATGCGATGGCCAGGCCGAGTTTTATATCCTTTTAAAAATCTCTCTTTGCCACCCAACCCCCCACCCCCCTCCCGCCTCACTTACTCTTTCTTTTCTCACTCTTCTCAGTGTAATTCTTCCAGATTATTACAGCAGGGGGCAGTCTGGCATCCACATGGATTGCTGGCACTGGCACTGGTTCGTTGGCTTCCTGAGATGACTGTTTGTGTGTGAGTGTGTGTGTGAGAGAAAGAGGCAGGGAAAGACAGAAAGAAAGAGAAAGACGGAGAGAGAGAGAGAGAGAGAGAGAGATATAGAGAGAGAGAGACACACTCTCTTTCTTGTTTTGGTCTCAGCATTAGGCTCTGCCAGCTGAGGTCTTGCAGAAATAACCGCCGTTTATTTCGGAAAGTACTCCAGCACACCTTTCCAAGAGAACATGCGCTACATGCCTGGGCAGAGGGAAAAGTACAAGTGGATTTACACCGTCACGTCTTGTAAGTGCTGGGAAACAGGGCCACTTGTGTGCAGCCAAACATGCCAAACACACACTCGGTTGCCTCCCTCATCTCTCTGTTCTCTTCCGAAAGGTTTGGTCAGGCATCATCTTTATATAAACACGAGATGAATAGAAAAATGCAGGTGCACCTCGCACAGTCAGCATGTGGGAGCCTCCAAGAGGGAGAGAGCCTGAGGAAATGCAGTGTAATCACTAAGACAAGCCATAAATTATGAGAATTAAATCTGAAAAAAAGGGAAATGGGTAAACGGGCTCTCTTGCATGACTTTATCATCAGTTTATGGGTGGTGAGATGTGATATATAAAAGCAAAATCTGCATTCGAATGCAAAAAACAAACAGAAAAATAAATAAATAAAAAATCAGAGCAGCTTGTCTATATGGCTAGATGTACAGGTTACCTGGCATCTCTTGACCATCAAGAAGCAAAAAAATACATATATAAAGTTACACAAAAATAGAAGCACAAAATACCAAGAACACACAAAACTTGATTTATTGTCAAATGATGTCAGGTGACATGAAATATATAGAGTTTGGCACATGAAGAGCTTTTAAGATAACCTAGGCTTCTGTTTAGTCAAGCTGCAACAAAGTGTCGACTGGTGACGACTGCATCTGGATGCCAATCTTGGATCCCAGTCTTGTGCACATCATACAATCTTGTTCCTGGTGTTGTTAGACAGCTCTCTGGTCTTGGCCATTGTGGAGTTTTGAGTCTGACTGTGTGGACAGGTGTCTTTTATACAGATAACGAGTTCAAACAGGTGCCATTAATACAGGTAATGTATGGTGGATAGAAGAGCTTCTTAAAGAAGAAAGAACAGGTCTGTGAGAACCAGAATTCTTGCTTGTTTCTGCACAATTATACAAAAAAATCGTACAACCTGATTTCCTGGATTTTTTTTAAATTCTGTCTCTCATAGTTGAAGTGAACCTATGATGAACATTACAGACCTTTCTCATCTTTTTAAGTGGGACAACTTGCAGAATCGATGGCTGCCAGATACTTTTTTATATCACTGTATCTGTTATTGGAGGCCCTCTGGACCCGGTGGAGGTGTTGACCGACAGGAGAATGATGGCTAAGCTGTCATCCCTGCTGGATAACACCTCTCATCCCATGCAGGAGTCTCTGACAGCACTACACAGCTCCTTCAGCGGGCGGCTGCTGCACCCAAGATCTTTCCTTCCAGCTGCAGACTGTACAATCAACACCTGCAGCTGACCACACACACACACATGTAACGTTCATGTTGATATTCATATTCATATTCTCTATGCGCAATATTCATCTGTGCAACATGTGCAAATATTTTCTCTGCAATTTTTCCTGTCTCCCTGCACTGTCGACACTTTTTACACTCTTTACTCTTACACTCTTACATTTGCCTTATTTATTTGTGTAAATACTTCTGATATTTTTTGTAACAGTATATTTATTCTATTTTTGCTTACCTGTAACTTCTTAAGCAACTTCTTACATATTGTTTTTCTTAATACTCTGTTTGCTGTCCTACTGCTGTAACAATGTGGGTATTTACAACTTTTGGGACAATAAAGGTTTATCTTATCTTATCTTATCTTATCTTATCTTATCTTATCTTATCTTATCTTATCTTATCTTATCTTATCTTATCTTATATATAAGCCATTACATTAAACCCAGTAATATTAAGTAAAGCAGCTCTGACAGTGTATTCTACAGTATTCTGTGAGATTGTAACACCCCATAAGACGTTCAGTGTTGGAGATGCTCTGACTTAGCCATCCAAATAAGGCCCTTGTCAAAGTCACACAAATCCTTATGCTCACCCATTTTCCGAGCTTTCAACACATCAGCTGTCCACTCACTGACTATTGTAGCCCATCCCTGTACCACTGAAACAAGATCATCAATCTTATCCCCGCCAGCTGTCAGAGGTTTTAATGTTGTGGCTGATCAGTGTATATGGATGTGCACACTGGTTGGGAAATAGCAGGTGAGATTTTTTAGTATGTGTGTCAGTGGGGCAGTAATGGTGGGGTAATATGCTCCAATCTCATTAGAACAGGCTAAATTCCTTTTTTATGTCATGTTATGAATATTTCATCTTGCGATATCTGGGCCAATCAGGTGTCATCTCCTCTGTATGAATGTGCTTTATCACACTCCATTTTCTCTTCATCTCTGTTTGCCCATGGCTGTATTTAGGAGGTGAGCGGCTTGAGCTCATGCTCTGTGCAAACAGAAAATAAGATAGATGTGCAGAGTGTGAGTAAATATAAAGCACCACAAGTATCACTTGCTAAAATAAATAGCATAAGGTCTCCTGTAAAGCCAAAGTACTTACTACTTACAGCCACACATTCAGCTGCTACAGTACCGCCTGTACAATGCACCACTGAATAGTTGAAATCAGAGATGTTATGATTCTTCTGGAATTGAAGGTTTTCTGCTCACTAGCCCTGTCCTGGTTGTACCTCATCTTGACCTGTAGTCAGCTGGGATTGGCTCCAGCTTTCCCTGAGACCATCAGAATGGATGAATGGATGTATTATGTGTGTGTGTGTGTGTGTGTGTATATATAATTTTTATAGAATATATAAAATATATTAAATTTTTTTTATTATTATTATTTATTTATTTTTGTTTCTTGGTTTCTTTCTTATGGTGGAGTCATGAACACTGAGGCAAGGAGGCCTAAACTTTTGTGGGGTCTTTTGTGACCTCTTGGATTCTGTGGTAGACAGCAGAATTCATGGTTCCATTTATCACAGCAGGTCTTCCAGGTCCTGAAGCAGCAAAACAGCCCCAGACCTGTTGGTATGATGTTCTGAAATGCTTCTACACCAGATGTAATGGGGCACACACATTCCAAAAAGTTCAATACATTGTTTTGCCCAGTCTCTTTCTTATAGTCATGAATATTGACCTTAACTGAGGTAAGTGAGGCCTGAAGTTCTTTAGATGTTGTTGTGGGATCTTTTGTAACCTCTTGGATGAGTGCAATCACTTTGTCATACAGGGCCATATAGGTTTGGTTTGCCCTGATCTGAAACATTTAAGTTTGAGCAACATGGAAAAACAGAAAAAACAAAATCAGGAAGGGGTCAAACACGTTATTTACACCACTGTTTACAAACACACACACACCATTCAGATGTAACTACTATTAAGTAAAAAAAAATAGTATTCTAACACCGTTTGTGCTACAGTAGCTATTCTGTGGGATAAGATCAGACAGGCTAGCTTTTACTGCCCAAGTGCATCAATAAACCCTGATAAGCACACAATAAACAGGCATTTTGATTCTTCTGGAACTCAGTGTTTTGAAATGCATGTTCCCTGCATAATGTATAAACTTCAGCTCACTCCAGTCAGAATTATTTATTGATATAATTATTATAAGCCATAATTATTCCAAATCAGTTGGTCCAATATGACTACTGTAAATCACTCCAGACTATTTACCTGATGGCAATAGTCAAAATTTGGTTCATATACAAGAATCAAGACTCTTTTCTGTCCCAGCAACTAGGGGTTGGAACAAACAGTAATGATTTACACTAAATGCACCATTACTTTTAATTCATAAGGCATTAATAAGGCATTTATAAGCCACATTTAAGTCTACACCAAATATATATACAGTGTAATGCAATAGTTTGGGCACCCCTTGATAAATAATAGATTTGGGGGATTTTGTAATTGAAAAGATATTAACACAATCTCTCTATGACATGAAAAGATATGCAATATTTTCAGCAAACATTGATGCATAGTTATTTTGTGCTAATAAGGCAAGGCAAGGCAAGGCAAGTTTATTTATATTGCACATTATCATACACAAGGTCATACTATATGCTTTACAAGGTAAATGAAAAAATATAAAAGCATAAAAACAGGCCAAAAGAATAAAAAATATAAGCATAAAATAAAAGCAATAGATAAAAAAAATATATATGCAAAAAAGAAACAATATTCAAATTAAATAAAATAGAGAGAGCTAAAATTACAAAATTATGGTTTAGTTGTAGGCTGTGGAAAAATAATGCAAATTTTAGCCTCTTTTTAAAGCTGGCAACTGTCTGATCTGATCTACATTGATAGTTTGTTCCAACATTGTGCTGCATAGTGACTAAAAGCCATTTCACCTTGTTTAATTATTACCATGGGCACCACAAGCTGAACTGCGCCTGCTGATCTAAGAGCTCTTCTTGGCTGATAATCATCAAACATCATGGAGAGATATTTAGGGCCCTAACCATTGACTGACTTGAACACGATAAGGAAAAATTTAGGAGAACTTTGAACTCTATTCTGTATTAATTTGAAGTCAGTAAATATACTTGAGGGCTGGAGTGATGTGCTCTCTTTTCGTAGTTTTAGTTAGAATTCTGGCAGCAGCGTTTTGGATCAGTTGTAACTGTCTGGTGGTCTTTCTGAGAAGGCCAATGAATAGGGAATTGCAATAATCAACCCTACAAGATATGAAGACATGAATAAGTTTTTCTAAAACTTGGTGTGAAAGAAAATCTCTAACCTTAGCTATGTTTCTGAGATGCCAGAATGCTGATTTAGTTATAGATTTAGTTAGAGAGTTCATCATCCATAATTATTCCATTATTTTTGGGCTGGGATGTGGTCCGTAAGTCTCTCGATTCCAGATACGCATCCAGTTTTAATCTTCCTTCTCTGTTCCCACACGGAATTATTTCTGTTTTGTCATTATTTAGTTGAGTGCAGCTAAAGTCTTCTGGTCAGAGAGCTAGATAGATCTGGGTGTCATCTGCATAGCTATGATAGTCTAATTATAAGTTAATGTTTGGCCAAAGCCATTTATTATCAATCAACTGTATTTGAGTTTGAGGATCTCCCCAGAGTGGCTCAATGATACTGAGGTCAGGAGACTCCACTCCAGAACCTTCACTTTATTTTGCTGTAGCCAATGACAGGTTGACTTGGCATTGTGTTTTGGATCATGTTGGAATGTCCAAGTACATCCCATGCGCAGCTTCTGGGCTGAGTGCAAGTTTTCCTCCAGTATTTTTTGAAAACCTACTGCAGTCATCTTGCCATCAATTCTGACCAAATTTCCTGTGCCTTTGTAGCTCACATATCCCAAAAACATCAACAATCCACCACCATGGTTCACAGTAGGAATGGTGCACCTTTCATCATGGGCCTTGTTGACTTCTCTCCTGAATTAGCATTTATGGTTGTGGCCAAAAAGTTACATTTTAGTCTCATCACTCCAAATGACATTGTGCCAGAAGGTTTTAGGCTTGTCTCTGCGCTGTTTGGCATATTGTAAGTGGGAAACTTTGTGGCATTTGTGTAGTAAAGTTTTTCTTCTAGCTACTCAACCATGCAGCCCATCTTTCTTCAAGTGGCTCTTTATGGCTGGGCAGCCATAGCCCAATGGTTAGAGAAGTGGGTTTGTGACCAAAGGGTTGCAGGTTCGATTCTCGGAACCGGACAGCAGGCTGAAGTGCCCTTGAGTAAGGCACCGAACCCCCAACCCCCTGGCATAGTTCAACTACCTTTTCACGTAGATCGTTTGACAATTCTTCTGCTTTCCCCATGATTTAGAATAAAAAAAACGTCAGTGCAGCACTGGATGAAAGATGCAAGGGTCTGTCAGGAGTCCAGAAACTCAATGACCTTTTATACTCACCTACTAATTACAACAAACAGATCACAGATGAAGATAGTTCCTTTAATAACCTTTCAAACCCGTTAATATCAAGTTGTTTGCACTTTATTCTGTCAGGGTATGTAAACTTACGTGCACAACTATATATATATATTTTAAAGAAGGACATTCATTAAGTACTTAATATTATATTCATGCTTCTTAATAGCACAGTTAGGGTGTCATTGTTAAAACTATGAACTATGCCATTTAAACACTTTTATTAATGGTGATTAATGCTTAATTAACTCAAATACATAAACAACTGTTTTGGTTTTTTTCAGAAGATAATGCAGTATTAACATATCAAAACAGATTATTAAAAGTGTTGAGTCTACAGAAGTACATCTCTCCTGTGGGATATTCCATCTCGGGAGCTGCTTGACATACTTTAATTAGAGGCAATTATTTTGAAAAGCTGCCTAAATATAGCTAATTCATTGTTGAAGTCGGTGTATTTCAGTTATGAGTGACCTTTTAAGTCATCTCTTCTAGAGCAAGTAGGAAATATATAAAAAATAAGTTTAAATAAGAGTTACAAGATCAGAGATTAACGAGGTTTAGACATTATTTATCTATAGAATTAATATGTCTATATTTCAGTATAAATATAATCTCATCATTCATCGTAAATGCAGATAAAGAGATTCCAATGAGAAAAATGTATCATGGAACACCAAACAAAGGAGATTTCAGAGATGTTGATGGTCAATGGGCTGTATAAATGGAGGAAATTCAAGACTGTTGTTACCATCTCCAGTGCTTGACCTACAATAAATTACTCCAAGAGAAAGGTATTTAATAGTCTGTGAGGTCACAAAAGAACCCAGGATAACTTCTACGCATTTAGGACCTCTCTCACACATTGGGTTCATGAGTCCACTATAAGAAAAACACTAAAAACAAGTGCATGGCAGAATTTTAGGAAAGACACTGCTTTCAAAAATAATTTTCTGCCCATATACTGTACTTTTACAGCACAAGCCAGAAGACTATCACAATGTTTTGTCTTTTGTTTTACTGGTTTCTTTTTCTACTTATAGGTCATATTTATGCAGAAATATAGAGAATTGTTCGCAAACCTTCAAGCGTTACTATCAGTCTGCATAAAAAACATAAATACAACTATAGGTGCCATTTATTGCGGGTGAAATGTCCCATGTCCCATTTATTCCCAACTTTTGGAAAGATCAGTATATTTCGCAGCATCCTTGACTGGCACAGTAAAGGTACAGAGCAGCTCGTCTGCCAGCATGTGGTTGAGCAGGAGTATGTTGATCTGTGAGAGTTTGGCTTTATGTTAGTTACTGATCAGGACCCCTCGATGTTGTAATGTTGACAATGAAGCCAAACACAAATGATGCTCAGCACTCCTGTTTGAACCTACACTGTTGCAAAATGCGAAAGAACATTTCCTGAACACTTGTTTTTTTAGCAGTGGATGGTTTAATTTAAGCTGTTTATGTATCTATTCTGTTTGTTAAATAAATTGTTTTTATGGAGCTTTTGGTTTTCAAGGAACTCGGGCAGCATGTTCAGTTCATTGTGAATGTGAAGATGTAACAACAGATTATAAACATTCTGCATTTGACACAGTAACATTTTAAACTCCCTTCATGAGTGTTGAGGTTTATTAAAAATATCTAGCTCAGGAACTTTTCTGATAATATATACTGCAAACAGAGCATTTTAACTATAAAATGTTTTAGCAAGCTATTTCAGAGATACTGGCTAAAGTTTTGTCTTAAAATGGACACACAGACATGTGGTGAGGGACAGTAAGAGTGTGTGACAGAGGTGTGCTGGGTGCAGTACCTGAGTTCACACGCCAGCACATTGGCCTTCATATGAAACTGGAGCAGGCAAAGGTGTCGCATTTAATTATGCTCGCCGCTCCATCCCAGCGCAGAACCATCTGCCACTGCGAAATATGACTTTAATAAAGAGAGAATTTTCTGGTGCATAATTTAATGGTAATAGCTGGACAGTTATGTTACAGTCATACATTAATTCTTGTGAAATGCATGCTAAGTTGTACAGAGAGGAGTACTGGGGTTTGGGTAATGTACGCTGACACACTCTCAGCACAGGGAGCACGCCTCATTGATTATGGCCTTTTTCACCGAATAACACTGCTTTACTCTATTACTTACACAATATCTTTATGGACTAAATGGTCTGTAATCTGTGATTAACAAACTGCTCAAATTATTATCAGAAATTGCATGACTTTTAGTATTTCTGCCATATAAATGAGCGGTTAAATATGAAATTGCCCCAGTTGTATGTTTTTGAAAAAGTTTATACGGTAATAAGTAAGTAAATAAATAAATAAATAAATAAATAAATAAATAAATAAACTTCAAGTAGTAATGAGCAAGTTAAGTTCTAACTGCAAATTTGAATGAACATGTGCAGGTATGTATTTGAATAGTATTGAAATAATGGAACTGATTGTTACCACATAAAGAAAACTATTTTCACAATGGGATGTATGTAATGTGTCATTGCTCTGTTCTTTTCTGACATATCCCATAATGGCCATTAAATGACTCATGGGTTGAAAATGTACAGTTTTACCAGATATCAACATTTTTGACATAGGAATGGACATTTTTCAGAAAACATTCACCTATTTGCCAATTTATGCAATTACTTACTCAATTTAGTCATTATTAATTATTCTATTCTAGTACGATTGTCAATGTATAACCTGCAAAACTATAGGATGTCTTTGGCTATGATTTTTGTTTGATGGTCATTTCTGCTGTAAAATTATCTAAAATAAACCCTAACCCGAGTCAGACATCATATCCTGGAGAAAACAGTCACCCAGTCACAAAAGTCGTATGTTAGTGTATGTAATTAGTCATTACTCTTCTCCCTGACACATTTAGGTGTGTGTGTGTGAATAGGACTGATTTCTCAATCGGCATCCCCACTTCTCTATACTGTAAGCAGTGCCCGACTGAAATCCACCTTTATCTCTCAGACCCTCATGCACTTTACATACTTCACGTTCCCCTTTTATTGCAAATTATTGAGGGTTTTTATTGCTATTCATAAAAGATGAGCATATTTCCTTTTTTGGGCAATTTATGATGGAGCCTTTTTGGCGCAATTTCCGATACTCAAGTTTTATTTCCTGACAATCACATTAGCATGCTATTATGTGACTTGAAGGATTTTTTTCTTGCCTCTATTCATTTGACTGTGAGGACCTTTCAGCTGAAGTCATGGAGGAGGGACAGTGAGACAAAGCCCTCCAGCTGCATGCACTTTGCTCTGCAGTCCCCGGGCTGAGCCGGGGCATCAGAGCCACATACACACGGCTAGAAGGTTTTAAGATGGAAGCTTTTAGTCAACCGTACTCATTCACACCTGAACAATGCTCCTTATTAGTGCCAGTTTATCTTCACAGTGTACAAAAGGAACTAGTGGTGTGATTTTTGGATATCTATTGCTTAGGCACAAGCATTGGAAATTGTTTTGTTTTACTTGTGTTTGACCTGATCCCTCATGATACTACATTTACATATAAATATACAAAACAACATTCAGACTCGTTATTTCCTTCTCACACACATGGATGTACACATATACACATGTACACCATGGTATCCTTGTGTTACCAATTCCCTTAAGGTGTAAGGTCTAAGTTAGATAGAACATATAAATAATCTAACAAATGCATGGTACATAACACTATATAAACCTTCTTCTTAAAATGCTGGTTATATCATTGGAGACTTCCTGGCTATTGGTACCTAAATTTGAATTAATAAAGTATCTATCTATCCAATCCAATCCAATCCAACTTTATTTATAAAGCACTTTTATACCAGCACAGGATAAAGTGCTGTACAGTAAAATATGTTAAGAACAAATAATTAAAAGTGAATAAAATGAAAAAATCTATCTATCTATCTATCTATCTATCTATCTATCTATCTATCTATCTATCTATCTATCTATCTATCTATCT
>JBBIGC010000001.1:47859834-47870481 GCA_037576955.1 Lepidarchus adonis
CTTTTCTTTCAGAAAGGAAAATCCATATTACATAGATTCATTACACATAGAGTGAAATATGTCAAGCCTTTATTTCTTGGATATTTAAATGATAATGGCTTTCAGATAATAAAACCCAGAATTCACTGTCTCTGAAAATTAGAATACTGTGAAAAAGTTCAATTCTGGAAAGTCATGGTGTCACACCCTAATTAGCTAATTAACTCATGGCAAGGAGGTGATCAGACTGTGACACTGCTGAGGTGTATTGGAAGCCCAGGTTGCTTTAATAGCAGCCTTCAGGTTGTCTGCATTGTTGGGTCTGGTGTCTTTCATCTTCCCCTTGACAATACTCCATAGATTCTCTATGGGTTTCAGGTCAGGTGAGTTTGTTGGCCAATCAAGCACAATAACACCCTGGCTGTTGAACTAGCTTTGGGTAGTGTGGGCAGGTGCCAAATCCTGCTGGGAAATGAAATCAGCGTCTCCATAAACCTTGTCAGCAGAAGAAAGCCTGAAGTGCTTTAAGATTTCCTGATTAATGCTACATTGACTGTCACTTCAGAAAACAGAGTGACCAACACCAGCAGATGACATGACCCCTCATCATCACTGACTGTGGAATCTTCACACTGGACTTCAAACAATGTGGATCCTGTGCCTTTCCACTCTTCCTCCAGACTCTGGGACCGTGATTTCCAAATGATATATGCAAAATTTAAATTCATCTGAAAAAAGGACTTTAGACACTGAGCAACAGTCCAGTGCTTTTTCTCCTTAGCGCAGGTAACAAGCTACTGACGTTGTCTCTGGCTTGTGATGCACTGACTCCAGCCTCAGTCTACTCCTTGTGAAGCTCCCCCAAATTCTTGAATGGATTTAGCTTGGAATCCTCTCAAGGCTGCTGTTGTCCCTGTTGCTGATGCACTTTTCCTACCACACTGTTTCCTTCCACTCAAATTTCTGTGAAAAAGAATTTGAATTTGATACCGCACTCTTAGCAATGACCTTTTGTGGCTTACCCTCCTTGTGGAGGGTGTCAATGATTGTCTACTGGACATCTGTCTTCCCCATGATTGTGTAGCCTCCTGACCCAGACTGAGAGCATATAAAGGCTCAGGAAACCTTTGCAGGTGTTTTGAGGTAATTTACTGATTAGGGTGCGACACCATTAATTTCCCAAATGTAACTTTTTCACAATATTCTAATTTTCTGAGACAGTGAATTTAGAATTTTATTATCTGAAAGCCATAATCATCTAAATTCCAAGAAATAAAGTCTCAACATATTTCACATTATGTGTAATGAATCGAATCATATATAATATGCCAATTTCACTTTCTGAAAGGAATGTCAAGAAATATTGAACTTTTTCATGATATAGAATGTATATATATATATATATATAGGCTAGTGCAACATTTTTCAAGAATTTTGTAAATAAAATCTCATGAACATTCTTAAACTTCTTCTTTTCCCTGCTTAACACTGTACCCTGTAACTTCCACAAAATCCTAATATTGGTTCCTTTTTAGATAAGCCACACTCACTAATGGCATGAAATTATTGATTAAAAAATAAGTGTTTAACAGTGGTTTTACCATTTTCTTGAATGACCTTAAATATAACAATTCATTTAAAAAGACTATTCTGATCAGCAGAAAGTAGTAAAAAGGTCTATAACTGCAGTGAGAAGCGTCCCTGACACTATGCAGATTCTACACGTTAACATTTTTTTCCTTTCTGCAACGGCTAATATCAGATGACTCCAGCTGATATGTGTGTACGTGTGCTCGGCTGCTTCCCTGGTTCACGTGTGGCCCCTGGGGCACTCAGGCCTGTCCTGTGGGCATGCCCATGCAGGTCTGTTTAGTCTCCATTCCTGCAGCCCCTCTCTATCCACCAAAGTCGGTGGAATGTTGAGTTAAAACTGCCTCTATAGGCCCCTCAGCATCAGGAAGGATATCGCTTTAACTCAACTGATGAAAGCAATACCCCCATCTCATGGCATTAACTTGTTTATCTTTAGCAAAAAAAAAAAAAAAAAACTTTCAAGCTCCATTGCTCATTCTGTGCGAGAGAGATAGACGGAGAGACACGAAAAAACAAAAGGCAGCCACTGAAATTTGCATGGTGCTCAATTATACATTAGCGAACATCACTTGGCAATCTGTTCATATCAATTTAATTGGATTTTAATACTGCCTCTGATCTTGTTTTCTAATTAACAGCAGCGGCTGGCAATAAAGCAGAACCATGCACCCAGCAACACCTTTGATCCTGGCCATATGGAGTTCCTTAGAGCTCATTGGGAAAAAAAGGGAAAAAAAATCAGTCACCTAAATATGGGCCCATGACAAACCCAGCGGAAAGGGTTGGGGGTGGTGGGTGATGTGGGCAGGAGAGGGTGCCCAGGAGTGAGGAGGAGTGTGCTAGGAGTGTGGGGGTGGGTGGGGTGTGGGTGGGGGGGAATAAGTGTGACCCCCAGATGGCCGGATATCGCTCCTGCTAGCGCCTTCATTGATTAATTTCTCCCCTGATTGGTTGTGATTACTGATAAATAAAACATGATCTCGGAATCGGATGCAAATCAACTCCCGAGCTTTAGGGAAATGTTGATTGCTTTTTCAAATCTGTTTATCTCTACCCTCGTTGCCCTCGACTCTCTATTTGACGTGGGACTATGAGGACGGTTTGTGTGTTTTTTTGTTTTTTTTTCATCTCTTGCTTTCATGCTGTAAGTGGGGATTTAGCTGCTCCGAGGCTGCACGGAGAGCACTGGAGGAGTTCATTCTTTTGACCATCAGATCTAGGGCAAATCAAACACTTCAGCCACAGGAGGGATGTCGCTAACATTGTAAACACAGCCGAGCAAATGCTGGATGTTTGATAGTGCGGGGCAACACATACAGTAGTTTATCAATTTTCTCAAGTTTCTTATTTATTGCTGTTTTACTATAAATGAGGGATATTTTAGTGCTTTTAATGAATAAAAGGAAAAAAAGAGGTCAATAACAGAAAATACATGAGAATACCTCACCTTAAATATGACAACCTTCTGCAGATGTTTAGTAAGCGGAAATGGTACATGGTCCAGTGATTGGGGATAATCTGTTTTGTCCATTTATTATACAGACAGTGCAGGACAGGTGGCTTTTTCATATTTTATTAAAATAATGGCCTGCAGATTTATTACAACACTGGTAAATTATCAGCAATGTTAAGGTAAGTGTTTTGGACCTGGTGAGGTGTAGACTATTAAGAAGCTCTTTCAAGGTAACACAGAACCTGAACATCTTCAGTACACTCTCAAAGTTAAAGTGTCTAAACAAAAACGAATCAAACTTAATTAAAAAGGCTTCATATTAACCATTAACATTCAAATACAATAACATTACCTGGACAATATACATAGAGCTCGGTCAGGCCTTGGATCTAGACTTATTTCCCTTGTCCACTAGTTGAAGATAAAGGATTTGTGAAGCTGCGCCACCTAACGATCTTAATCACTGCCAGTATATAAACCTCTAGGCCTGCCGGATGGTGAGAGACGATGGGGAGCGTTCAGGCTCCACCTCAACACTTAAGATCCTAATTGTTATTAATGCTCCTGATCGAAACACTCAGGCACATTGATGAGCATGTATGTGTTTGTTTATGGGTGTGTGTGGAGGAGAGAGGAGGATGCCAACGCTGGAGTCTTCTTGTGTAATTTTTTTCTTTCATTTTCCCCTTCACTGTGTGGCAGACAATTGAGGGGGAAAATCAGAGCAGAAGGGGGGTAGGGTGGGGTGGGGCAGGGGGGTGTGGGGGGTTAGAAGTGCTGTGTGTCAGGCAGTCCATGGAGGAATTAGCGAGCATGGCTGATTCACAGTCCCCTGGAAGCGGGGGTGTTAATTTGGAAATCTAGGACTGGTATGTGGAGAATGCTAATTTGTAATTAGAAAGATTAACTAAATCTGGGGAATAGAGAAGATTATTGACTTATATAATAAAATCAACAATGCGGCCCTGGTTAAATAATCATCGGCTAAAATCATACATTCCAAATGCGCTGGGCAGGTTAGTGAGCCTGTGCCAGCATTGAAGCTTTGATCTGTGCCATCGCTTAAAAACGAGACAATATCTCCATCACACCAGGCCTGATGTCACTGAGGCTCATGCTTAGACTGGCAGCTCTTCGATGGCTTGTCCATGATAGAAATGTTGTTGCTTCATAATCTCTGCATCAATATTATCTAGCAGTTAATGACAAATGACACAGAGTGAGAGTATTTCTGGGATGAGGGAAAAGACCAGGGAAAATAACCAAAATATTAAAAATGATGTATGTTTAACTATAGAATTTCATGAAAGAATATAAAATCATGATGATTTCATTCTATACTGTGACGTATTTTGTTGTAAAACCCAGTATCAGGCGAGGTTTAGCTGATATGTAGGTGGACTTGGTGGGAGGCGCAGGCAAAGACTTTTCAAAGACCTCTGGTGCATGGTGATGTATTTAAAAACCTGAAGGCATTATCAAGGCAGGAAAAAGTCATGGAAGATCCCAGGATGCAAGAAAGTTGTCTCACTGCATGATGTGATTATTTGTACTTAATATGTTCAAGAATACTAGACAAGACTATTTGTGATTGTAGTATATTCATAGTCATAAATCAAGTATTTAATCCATATCACCAAGCCACCAATTCTCTTAATAATGTATTACGCTGTCTGAATAAGTGAGCAAGTTAATTACTTTCATAATTATTCAGAAATAACAGAGATAAAAATAACAAAATAATAAAGAATTCCTTTGCTTTACTTTTCCAAAATGCATATACTGTTTTAATGGTATATTTAGCACTTTGTTTGCATTAGCTAAACAAGTGTGATCATATGTTTCACTGTCATTATTCATTATTAATAATATAATAAAACTTTTTTATCATAACAATGATCATAAATGAATTACTCAATTAATAAATAAATAAATTAATCAATTTATTATTCAACTGCCTGACCACAAAACTTATTCTATTCTCTCGACTCATACTGTACTACTCCACTAGAATAAATTCTAAGGGAGGTGAGGGTTGGATACACATTGAGCCAACTGCTTGATCTGTTGGTCACTTAGAGAAACAAAGAAACACATTACTTTTATGACTTTGCCATGTGACCAAGCAAACCGTCCATTGGCTGGTACATTATTTAATGGTGGGGGAAAATGAGACTGCATTGGTTTTCCCTCCCCATGAAAAGGCATCCAGTTGCAACTCCTGGCTATGGATGGAACAGCTGGGATTTGAATGAGAATCCCAGCATGGCACGAGAGGAGGTCTTCTCAGCATGTTCTTTTTGTTTCCATTTTACGGCGCTTTTACCATTTTAGCCACTTTGGATTAAAAAAGAATCTGATTTTCTTCCACTCATTTTCTTCCCTTCTGAGTTTTTTTTACCACTTTCCAAACCCTTAACCTTCAGATAGGCTACATACAGAAACAGCTAGTAAAATTATGGTAAATATACAACAAACAATCTAAGTTACAACCATGATAGACCAAGAACTTCATTTTTAGCCTATGCATAAATCTACATTCAAATATGAAATTCATCCTCTACTGATCATAAACGCAGGTACTGGCAACATTACAGCCATAAAATTGGCTGTTTTACATGATAAGAAGACAACTGGAGAGGAAAAAATCTTACAAAACAAACAAATCAGTGCTTTTGATCAGATGCCATGATGAGATGTCACAACTCCACAACATAAATAAACGTAACCAACCAATTAGTTGTCCTAATTTTGACTTTAAAGCCTGTTCTTAAGATGTGATTCACTGTCAAAAATATGACATTTTCAAATACTCAGTTAACAAATTGCCTAAACAATTAAAACAAAATGTTGTTGTATTTTCAACTAATAAATATATATCAAAGCGTGTGAAAGTGTCCTTAGCATATTGAAGAAAACATAGTAAGACATTTTTTTTGGTAGTAACTTTCTTTGGGACAGAAAAAGCTGTATAAGGGGAAAAAAGCAAGAAATCAATAAATAATTATACATATATTATTATTAAAAATGTATATATTAATATATTAATATTAATACTATATATATTCCCTTGTGTTTTGTTCTGGTCAAATTTAACTAATTTAAAAGTTTTGTCTCTAAAAAGACCACAAATAAAATTTCAACACGCAAAATAAATTGTTTTCGTTTGCCTAAATTTTGTATGTATTATTCCAGGTTTGTACACTCTATATGTAAGTATATATAAAATGTAAAGTAGTCAGTGTACGGCTTGTATAACAGTGTAAAATTGCTGTCTCAAAACTACTCAACCCACAGTCTAAACCACCAGCAACAAAAGTGAGTATTCCCCTAAGTAAAAAAGTTTCAATTGCGCCTAATTACTTATTTTCCCTCCCCAGAGTGATGTGACCCATTAGTGTTAGGTGTAAATGGGGAGCAGGTGTGTTAAAATTTGTGTTATCACTCTCACACTCTCTCATATTGGTCACTGGAAGTTCAACATGGCTGTTAGTCTGTTAGTGTTCAGACCATACACCACACACTGCATCAAATTGGTCTGCATGGCTGTCATCCCAGAAGGAAGCCTCGTCTAATGATGATGCACAAGAAAGCCTCCAAATAGTTTGCTGAAGAAAAGCAAACTAAGGATGTGGATTACTGGATCCATGTCCTGTGATCTGATGAGACCAAGATAAATTTATTTTAGTTCAGGAAGTTTCAAGCATGTGTGGTGGCAACCAGGTGAGTTGACAAGTGACAAGTGTTAGCAGTCAAGCATGGTAGTGGGAGTGTCATGGTTTGGGGCAGCATTAATGCTGCCAAGACTGGGGAGCTACAGTTCATTAAGGTACCCATGAATATAATGTACTATGATATGCTGAAGCAGACCATGTTCTCCTCCCTTCAGAAATTGGTTTTCAAGGCAGTATTCTAACAGGATAATGACCCCAAACACACTTCCAAGTAGACCACTGCCTTGCTAAAAAAACTGAGGGTATGTAAAACCTGATTCATCTGTGGGGCATTCTCAAACAAAAAGCTGAGGAGCACAAGGTCTCTAACATCCACCAGCTCTGTGATGTCATTACTGAGGAGTAGAAGAGGATTCTAGTAGCAACATGTGAAGCTCTAGTGAACTCCATGCCCAAAAAAGTTAAGGCAGTGCTGGGAAATAATGGTGGCCACACAAAATATTGGCACAATTTGGACATTTTTACTTAGGGGTGTACTCACATGTGTTGCCAATGATTTAGACATGAATGGCTGTGTTGAGTTATTTGAAGGTGACAGCAAATTTACACTGTTAAAAAAGCTGTACACTGAATTCATGACATGTTGTGAGATACTATATATAATGTGTGTTTGTGTACACACAGAGACACCTGTACCACTGTAAATTGAAGTCTTTGCATGGGTCATTGTTTACATATGTTCTTAAATGTATAAGAAATTAAATAATAAAAGTTTAAATGAAGGCTGGTATGTACATACAGTATTATTTGTAAGCAGCACATATGCATTTTGACTTTATCTTTAACATGACAGTGATTACAAGGTTAAACTATAAAATATCAGCTTTAATCTGTACTAAAGTCTAGACTGGATGACCTATATAAGAATTCCTGTCATTTATACATAGTACCCTAATTTCAGAAAATGACACATAATTGGACAATTTGTTCATCAGTTGTTTCAGGGCTTGACGGGTGCCATTGCTTCATTACTACATTCACAAGTGGGCTAAAATAAAGTCTAGAGATGATTGTAGATGTGGTATTTGTGGCCAAAATCAATCTAAGGAAGCAAGAAATATTATTGTCAATAAATCCAGCTTTTACTGTATAGTATGTTTTAAAAAATCAAAATAAACCAATCCGAGACAGAGATCCAGGGGAAATTCTCATGACCTTCCATTCCTCCATAAAAGGTTTGCATGTAACATCAATAATTAACATAACTGAGAAGTGATAGAGAAATCAACCAATCACAGCTTTGGGTGACCATGACCATATCACCAGTTCACCAGTAAGTACAAACCACTCTGAACACAAAACAATATCTTCCATTTTAGAGATGCCCCTAATCAGTCATTAAACCATCATTTTTTGGACCTTGCCAGAGTCATTTAGATGCTTATGTTTTGTCATTTGTCCGGCATATCAACTTCAAGAACTGATTGTTTACTTTCTGACTAATATATCAGTCCTTGACATTAAATGTCATTCATGTCACATTTAAATATTTTTATGGCAGACTGATATATTATTCAATCTTACTACTAGTTTAAAATGCTGCTTTTGCCAAAATAACATTTTAATAGTGCAATGATAAAAATATTAGGATTAATAAGCATCTATAGAGAATCTCAGTTAGAAACAGTATCTGTTTCTTGATATTGAATGAGATATTGGAATCGATTAGTATTGAAAGAAGGCAGTTTTAGTGGGTTTGGTGACAAGGACCTGTGAACAGAAAGTTAATCTGTTGCGGAGTGAAGAAATGAGGAAAACAGGGCAAATCACTTCATCTGTGAACATCCATGGCTTTCTGCCGAACTGCTTCATGCATTTTATTTATGATGTAACGGCTGAAAAGCAGCTATGCTGCACAGATCTGGCAAAGTACAACAAAACTCATCTGACTTTTCTTCACCTTGCAGGTAGACATTGGATCAAAATATACAGCTAAAGCAACCCAGGAGTCTTTTATGTTCTAAAAGGGAAAAGATCTTTACTGGAAAAGTCAGTCACTCATCCTGAAACCCAGGGAGCAACTTTTAATTTACTAAGGAAAAGCTTGAATGCATGAAGACTCCATTACAGTCCTGGCAAGGATCACCAGGGAAGATATTCAGCATCTGTTTATTTCTGTAGGTTATAAAACTACACATAGTGAAATGCTAAACACGATGAGTTTTAAAAGATTATGGCAATTTGCTCAGTTGAGTTTTTGAAATGAGAATCTATGTAATTAAGGCCTCTGATTTCTAGATAGGCCACTCAAATGCCCTAAACAACTTTCCTCAGTAGTCATAGCTGTTTTTTTTTTAAAAAGGTACAACTGTTAAACTTTGCTTTAAAAGCAAAGATGACATGTCTGATGAAGAAAATCTCCAAAACCTGACACAACCCTTTTTCATCTTTTATTATGACAGTTTTTACATTTGCATCATTGTCATTATGTACGACTGTAAATTATTATCAAAGCAAAAGATTCTCACTTCTCCCCTGTCACCTCTCGTTGCTTGTGAGTCTTAAATTTCACAGGTGAGCCTCCTTTTACAGGGCACTATTAAAAATCTAAAGTCTTTGGAGCTGAGCCATCTGGTTCTTTAAAAAACCTTTCAATTGACTATTCCGTCCAACTTTAAGTAGGTAGACGATTATAGGTTGTCTGCATATGTTCAATCTATTGGTGAAAATCGATTGCCAACAGAGATCAAGTTAAGATTAAGACCGAGGCTTGAGTTAGGAATGTAAGTTATTTGTAACTTTCAATGGCTAAGTTAAACGTCAATTATTATCCACCCATCCACTATCCAAATTGCTTATCCAATCCAGTTGGATGAATAAGATGATCTCGGACTCTCTGGGCCAAGGCAGGCTGGACATGAAGCTCATCACAGGACAACACATTTTAACAAATTTACAGTTTAATAAACATAACAAACATACAAACTTACAAACTTGATCGAAATGGCTCAATTGAAAGATTAGCTGTGGAACCAAACATGTTTTTCAATGCCATTGCTCAAAAACTGAACAAACAAACAAACTAACTAACTAACTGACTGACATACAGACAAACAAACTAACTAACTGACTGACATACAGACAAACAAACTAACTAACTAACTAACTGACTGACATACAGACAAACAAACGAACTAACTAACTGACTGACTGACTGACTGACTGACTGAATGACTGACAGACTAACTAACTAATTAACTAACTAACTAAATATTTGCACCATTTACTTTAGTTTTATTTGCAAAACACATGGTACTGGCTTGTGAATAACTTACTCACTAACTCACTCACTCACTCACTCACTCATGTTTAGCAGTCAAATAGCTTATAATGCTTTATAAGTGCATTTTTTTACAGCAATGACACTGTGTGTCCTTGTAAAGAATATTTGTTTTTTTCATGGGTGCCCTGCATAGTCTGTCATCGTGGTCTGTCTTCACTGCTAGATGAAGTCCAGAGAATATTACAGTGCGTTTGATTTATATGTCCACTTTTTTATAAGTACATTCATTTGATTTGTGTTAGGAAATGAACTTGCAAGCTGTGAACATGATGCTGGTCAGGATGTGTGCATGTCCCATGGTAGAAGGTTCAGGAGCCTTTCTCCAAATGATTCCTTTGCTTCCACTCCAACCAGTTTGGTTGGCTGAAGCTCAATGTGTTTCTCATTAAACTCTCCACCCTAATCCTCCAGGCCCATTTGAAAACTCATCCACACCTCTTCTGTCCAAGACACGGCCTGTTTGTAAGAAGATGCAGCTCCCTTTCCAATCCCTCTCTCTCTCTCTCTCTCTCTCTCTCTCTCTCTCTCTCTCTCTTTCTCTCTCTATCTCCCTCTCTCTCCCTCTCTCTCTCCCTCTCTCTCTCTCTCTCTCCCCCCCTCTCCCC
>JBBIGC010000001.1:47899165-47915764 GCA_037576955.1 Lepidarchus adonis
GTGTGTGTGTGTGTGTGTGTGTGTGTGTGTGTGTGTGTGTGTGTGTGCGTGTGTGTGTGTGTGTGTGTGTGTGTGTGGCTGTCATCTTTTTGCAGCTTCATTTGTCATCGTATATCACTTGTTGTTTTTGAAAAGGCTGAGACAACTCAGCTCTGTCAGATTCACAACAAAACACTCTTAAGATTCTTAAGATAACTGAACCATCTCTTATATTAAAGGACCCATATTACAGAAAATAATATATTTCCAGCTTTTTAAATAATACGTATGAAACAACTATGGCTTTCAAATGTATCATTTATAATCCAGTTGTAAAATTTTAGTAAAATAAATAAATTAAAAAATTCATTTTTACTTTTTTATTGTGCTGTCACAATGTATAAATTTGCCTTCCCAGCAGTTTAGCTCCACCCTGTCACAGTAAAGGACTGTTTCAGTCCAGGTTGTGTTGCTATGCCAAATAACAAGCATGGCAACAAAAAGAGTATATTGAATTCTAAAGGATAAAACAAGGAAAATATTAAATAATAATTAATTATACAACACAGTAAATCACACAAAAAGACAGGCACAGTCTCTGATTTTAAAGTCTAGGCTAAAACCTACCTGTTCAGCCAGACATTTGGTGATTAAATTTTCTGATAGATGGACGTCACAGAGGTCACGGGGGTGGGTGGGAGGGGCATTTGGTGTCTTGGGATGCTCCCATGACCATGACCTCCGACTCCTGCCCATCCATCTTGGTCTAGCTGGCCTCTACTGACCATCACCACATGTTCATCTGATGCCTACACCTCAAACAATGGAACTCATAAACAATCATCACAACTCATCACCTGACTGTTCACTAACTATTATCCGGTGTCGACCAGAGGAAGTTGTGTTCCCCTACTGAGCTTTGGTTCCTCACATGGTTTCTTCCTCAGTTCAGGGAGTTTTTCCTTGCCTTCGTCGCCTTGGCTCATTAGGGGCTCAAACTCGGACGTTGTAAAGCTGCTTTGTGACATCTGTTGTATTGAATTGAAATAACCAGAAAAGTAAGGGCAGTGTCGGGTCTATTTGTGTCAAATTATCCAAAAAGACAGAAGTTTGCAGGTAGCTGACAGAAACACACACCAGTCTGAAAAGAGTGGCTAGTTTGTGATATAGAGGTGGACTGTTACAGTGACTGATCTGTGCTGACCCCTGTTCAGGAATAAGCACTCTGAAGTAGATAGCAGTGTGAAAAACTGATAAATGTTTTAGCAGGAACTTGCTTTAGTACATCTGAAATGACATAATAACAGCATGAGATCACGATATATTGTCTCATAATGGATGGCAGCTTTGTAGTGTTATGATGCAATATGATGCAATCAGCTCAGTTTTATTTTGTACTTTTTTACAACAGACGTCTTCACAGAAACCAGAGAGGAAAACCAAGGATGAAACACTGAGAGGAATGAAGACTCAAAGGGAAAAGAATTTCATGAGGCAGGAACGCTAAGAGGAACCGAGACTCGAAAGAGAAACTCCTCTTCTTCTGTGGTATAGAGCTGTAGAATACAAGTTAAACAAGTTTAGAAAAAATAGATTAAACTGAGGCACTGGAAGAATGACTCATGCCATTGTCACATCAAAGAGCCACATTAAAGAGCTGAAGAATCCATCGTCTAGGTGGAGAACATGAAGCATGAGAGGACAAGAACACAGGTCAATATAAGTATAAAGCAATGTAAACGGGTCAACAGTTTATTGTAAACACAATATTTTAAAAAGGCAAGGACATACTGCAGAGTTGCCTTTTGGATTTGCATTTTAACATCTCACACAAGATCTGCTCTGATTTGCCAAGTCAAATCCAAAGGTGGGCACCTTTAATTAAGAGTAGAGGAGAATGTGGAAGTCAACCTCCTGGTGAAACGTATTATTCAGTTACGTTAGTGACAGGCTGTGGTGGAGGTTTCATTTTCAAGTTTCATTTTCAGGTTTAAAGAGAAAATTAACCTCCTCCAATTAAAGCCCTCAATTGTTGAATAGAGTGGCCCAGCTAAGTGTCTTGCCATTTATTCAAGCACACTGAGCATATTGACAGCTTTGGATGTGTAAATGTCAGGATTAATACATGGAATACAGGAATAATTAATTTCAGGCTGAAATCTCACAACTGGGTCTGTCAAAGTAAATGCAAACACTGAGCCCACTATTGCAGACTTCGGCAGACTTTCCTCTATGCTGTACTTACGAGGGGCGTTGTGACCTAATTGGTCTTCGTCTGTAAGAGGGAAGATGCACATAGTGGCTTCTAACCAAAAAGACTGAAACAGAAGGGTGTGGGAGATTACTGTAAAGACTCTTTCTTTTCTTTCCTCTCTTCTTTTGTCTTGATGCTGGGTCAAATAGCTCAACTAATCTTTCAGTGTGCAGAGAGAGCGGGAGAGCGGGAGAGAGAGAGCTTCTTGAGGTGATCTGGGGCATCTGGGTGTGTATTTACTGGCCCTTAAGCTGCTGTGGAATGTGGGGAAGTGCACAGTAAAGCCAGTTCCTGCTCTAAAGTGTGCCTTAGTGCATGACCCAGGAGCAATGTTCAAGTTCATCGGCGTCCAGACAGGTGTGTAATGACTTGTAAGTCTGTCTGGGCTGGGGGACAAGAGCTGGGGCCATGAAGTGGGGGTGGGGTGTTGAAGGAATGAGACTGAGGCCAGACACATGCACTGTGCTGCTTTCATAAAGGGCTTTATATGAGCTTAAAGTGACGATTTGGTGAAAATCAAGTTTGTGTAGTTTTTAATACTCACCACAAGTGTAGTTAGGCAGCTGGGGCCTGAAGCTTGTTTCGTTTTGTTCTGTTTAGTTTTGCCTTGGAAATGCAAATAACTAACAGTTAGTGTCAAACTTAATGAATCATCACATATTCACCTCAGACTGTAGCAGGTAATGCACAAAAAATAAAAAAAGTAATCAGATTTTGGGAGAAATGTTTGTAAAATTCAGAGTTCAGTATCCCCTAGACCTCAGTTAAAGTAATTTTTTCCTTGTTGGTTCATGTCCTTGATTATATTCAGCATGATTCATTGCAGAAATCAAAATAAAAATGAATAAATAAATAAAATAAAAATCTGTAATTATACAGAAAAGATAAAAGATTTTTAAAAATTGTACAATGAAATGTAATGATATAAAACATCTTTGGCTTTATTGATTGCCATTGTGTACTACCGGACAGTAAAAATCACAATATGTTGCCATTTCCCAATCTGTCTTCTAGGGAAAATGTACATAGAGTTTAGATGTTTCTGTGCCATTCCAGTTAATTATTTAAAGGAAAACCTACTTATTTTACAAAGAGGGTAAATTTTGGCAGAATAAATTCTGCAGCTGCATAAACAGGAAACTTCTCAGAGTGACGAGGAACATCAACATATTGTACGGTTCCAGTATTTTAGATTTTCGCTTTTGTTTCCTTGCCAGAGGTCAAGGTGTGAAGCCTGAGAAGGATGCTTTAGATTCTCTGGCCATTGTTCCTTCAAGAGCTCGTAGGAGAATACGGATGATTATGTGAAATACTGGTTGCACAAGTAACATGTGTGTGTGAACGTTCATTGTGCTTATGCATAAGAGCGCGAGTCAGAGAGAGACGACCTGTATGGGCAAGTGCTTTGTTTGGTCTAAGATTTCCTTAAAAGAGTCTCATCCTGAATACTTACACAGGTACACAGTCATCCTTGAAAAAAGCATGCTCTTGCTGGAAAATTCTGACATTCTTCTAGAAGGTAATGGCACTTATGAATATGCCTATGGGTCTCACCTTGAATTATAGCAACGTGCCGTTTAGCCTCTAATGAGCATGTTTAATGAGGAAACAAATGACTTTTGACATTGATTTTTGTTTTCCTGTCACGCTGTGATTGAAGGGCAGTGGTGCTTCCTGCTTGATGAGTGCAGCGCTAGAATTATGCTGATTTCTTCTTGTGCCACAAAGTGGTATAGTGGGTTAAAAAAACAGTGCTGTAGCTGTGCTAAAGTTTCTCAAATAGTCTGCAACCACATGCAGAAGCTGAGTGATTACTGTTGTACACTCTAACACCCCAACATGCACACACACATATATGATTATGTCCTCAGCACTGGTTATAACAAGGTTAGCTTTTACAATGACAACGGCAATAAAACAGGCAGAGACTGCTCTCTGGTCGGTGCGCGTGAGGCTTGTAAATGAGCTTGCTGATTTTCTTTCATTCTTTTTTTTTCTTCTTCGCAGGAATTATTCCATGCCATGTGCAGTCTTTTTAAACCAATTGGGCAGCAAATTAGCTAGCAGGGGTTAACAACCACCATTTTGTCACTGTTTATTTAGAGGCACAGCATGCCCTTGATCACAGCTCCTTGACAATGCTTTCAGAGCTCGAGTGCACTAATAACCCATATTCAATCTGTATATGCTACAGGCACTAGCTTTGTAGCTCAATAGATCTCCTCTTGCATATAAACACATTGCTCTACTTTGTGCTTGATGTATATCTCTTTAACTATAATCTGTTTCTTACATTGCAACCATATTGGAACTCTCATCATCAAAAGATCCTTTCAATCGTCTCTTGAAAACGAATAAATACATAAATGGCATCGCTGTTGAGTTTATCAAAATGTTTTACTCAAAATACATTACTCATAGTTATTGCATAACTAAGTTCTTAAGTATTTAGCATGCATTATTATGACTAATTATGCAATTCTTAGGGTTTTTTCATACAATAGATCTCAACTATGTACTAACACAGGTCGTAATGAATAACACTTAATATTTCATGAATAAAGTATAGCAAATTTAGTGTGTAATTTAAGCTTTAGTGAAATAAGAATTAGACTTTAATTAAAAGGAAATTCCAGCAGTTTTTTTTTTTTACATTTCTGCATAATGAAATGATTAACATATAATACTGTGCCGCTTGAATGTTTGTGAACGCATGCAGATGTTCTATATCTTTACAAATCTAAGACTTTAACATCCTAAAATCTGAAGGGTTCAAACACTTTCTGGAACCACTATAGGAGTGTTGAAGGCAACATCTGAACCTCTTTAAAAGCTTCATCACAGAAAGTTATTAAATATGTTTCCTGATGCCTGGGATATTGTTTTACAATAATTTTAAGACAGCAACTTTTTCAGATTGGTCAGTGTTTTCCCATTATGAACACTGCATATAGTAATTCACTGAAGACATGATCATTTTACGTAATGAATAAATGAATGAATCTGTTTTGTATACTGGTTTCTGTCACTACCACTATGAAGAAATTCAGTTTGTTTCTCCACAACAAATCATGCAAGTGCAAGAAATGCTGAGATTAACAGTTAGTGGAATTCTCTTTTTTCAGAACATTTCTTCACTAAAAAGTACAATCCAATAAATAAAGTAAATAACTAATGCTAATTTCACAATATAATATTGTACTCTGATTGAATCGTAATTGATATAAAATGTTAGCAAGACCAACATGTTTTAACATATCCTTCTCCAGTGTCCATCTCACACATCTGACCAGAACGTCCAGGTTACTCAACCCAGCAAAGATGGTCTCTCATTGATTGGTGTCAGTTGGCCATTGGTATGACAGCTAAAATGTCCTCTGGGCTACAGTGACATCATGCAGCCCATGACCTTGACCTTGTGCAAGTGAAATGGAGAGAGATCAAGTAAAGACACTACATCAACTTTCTTTCTTCAAGCTGGTTATGTGGACATTCACCTCAGAAGGAAGAAAGTGTTGAAACAGTGTTGTGTGGCAAAAAAACGGCAAACACTTCAGACTTCTCTCTCAACCCTGGGGACCCATAATAGAAACACGAAGGCCTATTTAAAATTTCATCTGATCCCATTAATTATTGTCGAAATTCTGTGTCAAACTCCAGTTGATGGTAGTCAAGCTCTTCCTGCCATTTTGAGGAGATAAGGTGTCAGTTATCTCACTGGGAGGTTAATAGACCAACCGCATAATCCTTTCCCTTCTCTACAGATGTTTTGGTATTTGCATTTGGTAAGCTGATATGGTCATTCACTTGAGAGTGTGATTGCATTCCTAATGAATTTCCACACAGCCTAAACCCAAGAGAGAGGACAGGAAGCATCTAGAATCTCATTCAGTATCTACCCTCAGACACACTAAGCCTCAACAGCATTTCACTTTGGCTTGCATGTTGTATGATGATTTTTGCACTCTCTCTTTCTCTGCATTTGGATTCCTTTCAAAAAACATTATACAGTATATACTGGTTTTGGTTAACTTGAGGTTAAAAATCATATTTATATGTATAAAAAAGCCTTTTCAGATCTTTCAGATCAAACAAATTGAAATATTAGACAACACAATAAAACAAAAATTGAATTTTTTAAGTAAAGGATTTTATTGTTTAGGGAGAAAAACAACCCTCCATGGTCTTGTGTGACAAAGTGATTGCCCCCTAAACCTAATAACTGGTTGGGTCATATGTAGCAGAAACAACTGCAATCAAGCGTTTGAGTCTTTTACAGCGCTGTGGAGGTCTGAGCACGAACCGCACTTTTAAGGTCATGCCACAGTATCTTAATAAGATTTAGGTAAAGAAAATTTTGACAAGCCTATTTCAAAGTCTTCATTTTGTTTTTCTTCGGCTAATCAGAGGTGGACTTGCTGTTGTGTTTTGGATCATTGTCCTGCTGCAGAACCCAAGTTCGTTTCAGTATGAGGTCATGAACAGATGGCCGGACATTCTCCTTCAGGAGTTTTTGTAGACAGAAGTATTAATGGTTCCATTTATCACAGCAGGTCTTCCAGGTCCTGAAGCAGCAAAATAGCCCCAGACCATTACACTACCACCACCATATTTTACTGTTGGTAGGATGTTCTTCTTCTAAAATGCGGTGTTACTTCTACACCAGATGCAATGGGACACACATCCTCCAAAAAGTTCAACTTTTTCCCAAAAGTTATGGGGTTCATGGAGATGTTTTTGTTATTTATGGAGAATGGCTCTGACTGTGGATCGCTGGAGTCCCACAGCTTTAGAAATGGCTTTATACCTTTCCAGACTGACAAATCTCAATTACTTTATTTCTCATTTGTTCCTGAATTGTTTGGGATCTTGGCATGATGTCTATCCTTTGAGGATCTTTTGGTCTACAGTACTTCACTTTGTCAGGCAGGTCTTATTTAAGTGATTTCTTGATTGAGAACAGGTGTGGAAGTAATCAGGTCTGGTTGTGGCTACAGGTATTGAACTAAAGTGTGATTAACTGCTGTTATGTTTTAACAGGGAGTTGGGGGTGGCAATCACTTTGTCACACAGGGCCATGTAGTTTTGGAATTTTTTCTCCCTGAGTAATACAATTCTCCACTTTAAAAAAGCACACACATTTTGTGTTTATTTGTGTTGTTTTTGACTAATATTTTAACTTGTTTGATGAACTGAAACACAAACATGGGGAAAAAAAAGAAACCAGGAAGGGGCAAACACTTTTTCACACGACTGTATATACATTCTTTGTACAGTACAGAGGAAAGACTAACAGAACTTAACTGAGAAACAATTTACATGGGGTACTCAAGTTAGGTCAGGGTTCGGTTCCTTTTTTGATGTAAGTAGGAACTCATGCATGCAATGATGCTGCAGAGGTTTTATTAAACAACCTTTATTAACAGCAGCAACATGCATTTACAGTCTCATATTACAGTAAAGCTTTTAGAAAACGTTGTTCCAGATAGAAATGCTCTTTTTAACGCTTCAACACTCACCACAGCAGTAAACACATTAGAGACGGTAAAACCACACTGACGTTGCCTTAGCACAGTGCACTATTAACCCCCCATCTCACACACCAATCCACATGAACTCTTACTCAACACTAACGGTGAATAAAACATAAACATGTATACAGACACACACACATACTGCACTGCTAACCTCCCAGATCTCACCCACTAGTCTACATTAACTCTTATTTAACAGTGAGTAAAATCTAAACAATGCAGCAACAGTACCTGCTAATGCAATCTCTTTCTGAAGTTCTCTTGGGGAACTCTCCTAATTATTCTTTTGACTCCTCGGACAGGAATCTTACGTGGAACACCTGATCGTGGCCGTTTTATGGTGAACTGATGCTCTTTCCATTTCTGCATACTGGCCCCCACAGTGCTCACAGGAACATTCAGCAATCTGGAAATCTGCCTATAACCATTCCCATCAGAATGCTTTTCAACGATAAGATTATGAAGATCTTGGGAAAGTTCTTTGCTTTTACCCATCATGAAGTCTTTCCTCTGTGCCTCATGGGTAATGAGAAGCCTTTATAGGCCATCAATTAGGCCTAAAGCAGCAGATATCAATTAGTACTGTTAGGGGGTGTCTCTCTCTCTATACTGGTAGATTTCGGGTGATCTCCTGGATTTCTATGCCATTTTGCACATTGTTATCTTCATGTGTTCAATACTTTTTCCCTGTGTCTTTTCACTTTATTACACATAACTCAATTTATGGACTTAAATGTTTAGATGTATTTGCGTGAATGAAATACTTGAGAAAGAGAGAGAGATACATGCATTAATTAAAAAAAAAAAATAGGCCAGTGATGTAATCATGAATTAAGTCAAATGTGACTTAAGTGGAGGACCCCTGTATGTGTGTGTTAGTTATTGGTAACCTTGTTATCTTATGCCAAGATAACAGAATTTAGTCTTCTCCTGAAAAATGCTGGAGGAGATGGGAAAATAAAAACTGACCTACAGATCATTCTTTTATTCAAAACTCTATGCAGATCTCTGAATTCCTGCATTTCTATTATGGACTCTCCTCTTCAGTTCATTGTAAAGGTTTCCAATAGGGTTTAACTCAGGGAATGAAATAATTATGTATTAAAAACTTGATTATGTTGCCGGCAGACTTGTGTGCCAGATCTGAGGTTTGTTTTAAGTTACAGATGTACAGGAATATCCAACCATGACCAAATCATAGCCTTCTGGCAGTGGAAGCCAAATTTTGATGTGCAAAAGCAGAGCATGATGCTTTATATCCTAATAAGATTCCTGGAATATTTGAAACTATTTGTTATTGTCCTAGTGGTAGGCATGAACAGTTTCATATATGAATCTTTTCATTTATAAAGGTCAAACATCTTGTGCCTGATTTATTCACTGATCTTCCCAATGCTGATGGAAATGTAAGAGTGGCCTGTGTGTCACCTAACATTTATACCCCAGTAAAAGAGAAAGTAGAGGATGACCAATAAAAATGGGTGTCTTTTAAAAATGAATGGAAACATATGCCAATTCATTTGTTTTTCAAAAGAATTTCTAGGTAATTTTTTGCAAATAAATTCTCCCCACTCAAACATTATTTTTCTTAAATATTTTCTATGCAGGATCAATCTGTTAATGACATTTTGTCAGGGTTTCTTTTTATTTTTTTTAAGTTTCTTTTGATTCATTTATTTGAATCTTACCAATAACTCAGGAGGGCACTGTAGAGAGTATGTTGCTTTGAATGTAAAATTTCAGGGACATTAAGAGAAAGTATTCATAGCTTCTCTGTGAAAAGGTCAAATCCGTGGAAACTGCTAGTAACTGCCTTAATTTATGTCATCCTCTTCTTCGAACTTTTTTTGTCGTTTTGGTGTGATAAATGTTAACTGAACACTGACTACAAGCAAAGAAATTGACTTCAGTTCTCAATGTCTCGAGTGGCATTGAATTTAATGCTAAACTTTAGCATTGTAAATATAACAAAGAGCTACTACTGGGTCCAAAAGGGCAGATTTTAACATATGAATAAATACATCTTCTGCTTTCAGCATCTGAAAACAATAGAGACCATTGTTCTTTCTCTTGCCACAGTCTATAAAAGCAACGAACAGATTAAGGAAGAAAGGGAAGCTTGATGTCTTTCTCTCCTGATGGGGTGTCTATCTGTCTTATGAGAGATGACAACTCACCCTTTATCCAGTTAATCAATGAAGCTGACCTTTGTAGTTGGCTTCATGCTGAGTGATTAAAACTAAGTCTCTACGTGAACGTGAACAAGGCAGAGAGGAAACCCGCTGGACAAGCCCAAGCACCTTCTGTTCACCTACTGCTGACACTGGGAAATAAATCATGAACATTATTATGATGAACTTTCCTAATTGATGGATCTGAGTGTGTGAGATCATATTTACTCCATGTGTGTCAGAATATGTGAACTGGAAGGAAAGGAAAGTGAGAGGAAAAAGAAAGGAGCGAGAGCGGGGAGATTAAAGCTTGCAGTGTGATATGTCTCCTCACTCAAGCCGGCAGTAATTCACACATCATTCGTGCTAAACCTTAAGATAATCCTCAAGTGGCTTTTCCTGGCCCTGGTCCAAAATGCTCTTAACGAAAGATGTCTTAGGTGGATGAATGCTGGGCTAGGAATGTCCTAGAGGTGACAGATTTATAATGTGAATGTTATAAACTTCCACATAAATCAAAAGCAAATGCTTTCAGTTCACAAGCTTGGAATTGACACAAACAAAACTATGTGTATGGTGTGTAAAAATATCCCACCAGCAATGGTCAGAAAAGGAATGAACGGATGATCAAAAGAATTAATGAAATTGTTTGTTTGTACGTTTAATTTTTATCTTTATTTAACCAGGAATTCCCTTATTTAAAAAAATCCATAGCCAAGAATTTCACCATTACAACATACAGTACATCATATGACAAAAAGCACTTTAAAACAGAAACAGACTACAGAATACATATGTAATAGTATAACTTATGAATAGTTATATTCTTCTCATACATTTTTACCAAAGCACTGACATTTCTAAAGGAGACAAAGTCATTAAGGTGCAGATTATTCCATGACCAAGGTGCAGACTAGGGGAAGGCATTCTGGCCAGTTGTGTGGACATCCTGGGTGTCCTATAGAGTCCCCATTTATATTAGCTGGATTTATAATAACTGATGGTAAGTGACAGATTACACACATAAGAAGAGAGTTCACCCAAAATGTCTTCATAGATAAAAATATACCAGTGCTGCTGTCACCTCAAAATAAACGAGGTCCAGACCACCAGACATTAAAGCACAATCATGTCACACAATGAATTGGTTATAAAACATAAGCACTATGATAAACAAAGTCGAGGAATCAACGTGTAGAAGAGGCGGCATGCATATAAATAATGTCTAAAACATTTAAGGATGTAGCCAGTTCAGGAATGAATGGATGAATAAATCACACAATCACACCTTTAGACAGATGGCAATACATTTGTAGAAGAAAAAAAGATAAGTACATTGTATTTTATTCTTTGTTAATATTTGGCATATCTGAAATCCCTTTATATATAGAAATATATATAATATATATAAATATATAAAAAAAGGTTGTGTTATTTTTGGAAATCCCAAAGCGTTGCACCTGACTCCTCTTGAAGAAAAATGGTCCAATAATCCACAGGATCTGTATATGCGCACTTGTATTTAAGTTCACATATGAACTTGCAGTATCGTCTGAATGTATATATATTAATGGAGGATGTGTTAAACTGAATGTAACTTTTAAGGCACAAATAGTCTTTAAAATCCACATTTGTATATTAAATTAGTATTAAAGGTATTGTATATACTGCATTCATTACGTATAGGGAAAGATGCTATTGCCTTTAAATTCATACTTACGGACCGAATCAAGACTCACATGGGCCAATTTGGTTCATTTTGGGCCACCCTGATGTAGATAGACGTAACCAGAAAAAGATAAATGTATTGTTTCTTATGACATCTATACATGACCTCTTGATATCTAAATATGCTTTAATTAATCCAATAACCTTGAGTATTAACCTGCTCCATCTTAAAAACGATAATCCAAACAGAAGAACAGAAAAAGACAGAGAGAAAGGGGGGGAGAAAAAATACAGTTCTTGCACTTGCTTCTATCAATTACATCTGGAGCTTGGGAAACGTCAGACTCTTCGGCCCCCGGAATTATGGAAATGTTTGAGAGTATAGAGTGACTCCATAACCTGCTCTTCACAGAGAGAGCTCCCTAATTATGTTCATTTAAATGAAGCCTGCTGACAGCGCGAGGTGTGCCGGAGCGACACACAGCTGCAGACGATGCGCAGGAATGTTGTGACACTGTGTCCTGGGAGGTTAATGGCGCCCATCTGCGGCCAGCACCGAGACGTCTAATTTGCCGGCCAAGTCGAAATTTCAGTCGCTTTTTACACCCATTTAGTGATAGTGGCTGTCAGCCCTCTGCAATGGTGCTTCAAAACTTTTCACAGGCCTTCAGGTCCTGGAGAGAGGTTTAAAAGGCTGTAATTAAAGAGTGCAGTGTGCAAATGACAAACTCCAGTTATGACATGCAGCAGAAACAAGAGAATCCTCTGACACTGAGAGGACAGGTAGAGCTGGAGGCAGAGCACCAATGATCTTAAAGGGAGAGTATTATCATTTGTGATTATTCTTTTAAAAATACATACAGTTCTGTGTATAACAGTCATTTAGTATAAATTTAGTATAAAAAGTCACTCCTCTGTGGCCCGTGTGTACTGGTTCTCATATTTCTGAGAATGAAAGGTTAATATTTTAGACTGAATGTGTCCAATGTGATGAAATGAACATATACTAACATACAGTAATGTGCAAAAGTTAGGACACCCCATTAAATATTCTGATTTTTATTAATCTTGTTACATTTTTTTCTGGGAGAGAAAGGGGTTTAATTGCAGGTAAACAACAAAAATTTAACTTGATTTATTCATTAAATGTCATTAAAAAATGTGCGCAAAATGTGTGAGGAAAAATATAGGACTCTCTGCCCCCAGGAGCACACCAAACTATATGTCAGAGGTTTAAATAGGGCAATTTTTTTGAAGAATACAGAAGATTTTGAAAAAGTGTATTCTTCAGTTTTAATTGTTCGGTTGTATTACGTGAATCTCCAACTATTGTTAACATTGAGATTAAATATCCATATATCACTTTTCCATCATTCCATCCATCCATTTTCTGCCGCTTATCCGGAGTCAGGTGGAGGCAGCAGCACACAATTGTATATTAACAAATACTATATGGCAAAAAGTATGTAGAAACCTGATTATGTGTTTTCCCATTCCAGAACCATGGTCATTGATATGTATTGAACAAAAGGGTCTAATTCACAGTTGATGCTCCAGTTATCCCAAATTAGTTGGGTTGAAGTTTCAGTGCTACAGAGTGCATTGGTGGCGAGCTTTACATCACTCCAGCCAACACTTGGCATTGCCCATAGCTTGACTGAAAATACATTCGACAAAGCTTCTCATATACAAATCTTGCGCTGATGTTTCTTCCAGAGGCAGTTTGGAACTGATGCATCAGAGCAATATGGTCTTTCAGCACTAAACCCCCCACTCTGTGAGTTTGGATGGTCTACAGCTTTGTGGCTGAGCTGTCACTCATCCTAGATGCACAACAGTTACAGTTGCTGGGGTGGATCTAACAGGGTAGAAATTTCACAAACTGATCTGTGGTCTATGACCATGCCAAGTTTAGAGTCACTGAGCTTTTCACCATGGCCCTTTTTACTGCCAGTGTTTGTGGAGAAACTGTGGCTGATTTTTGCACTCCTGTCTGCAATGGGCGTGGTTGAACTACTACATAACTAGAAGGGTGTTCTACATACTTTTGGCCACAAAGTGTAGATCTGGAATGTAATAACTTTAATTAATTGTCCCAGAGGTGTCAAACTGTACCACAGTGGACTGGTGGTGTGAGCGGTGGAAGTCTGTTTTTAAATGCAAGTTATTTAATAGGTCAAGTGTCAGGGGTCAGGGGTGTATTTTGGAAAGTTTTCTAGATACCTGCATGACTTCTCTTATTGTTATTAATTTAGTCTTTTACATTATTTTGTTAACTTATTCACTTATTCTGTTTCCCCCAACCCCAGCTATGAAAACCTTAATATTTCTGTGTCACAGTCATAATGATTAAATGTGTTAAATCTAAAGGATGAAAGGCACCAAGGGTTCATTTTCAAGTCTGTGGCATTTGATTAGAAATAAGGCGCATACGGAGTGTGAAGTAAGCATGAAATGCGAGTTATGAGTTGAATATGGTTTCTTGGCCCTAATTGGAGTCATCTTAGTGTCTGGAAGGTTGTAACATTCCGATGGACTGATAGAATTAGACATACATACACTCATGTAATCTAAGATCTGTAAAGCTTCCTTTAAGTACGAGCCTAGTGGGTGATTTCTGCGGAAGGATTCTCAGAATTAGGGGCCGTTCCCTTTTAAAATTAAAACGGACGACTCAGTGAGCGTATAGACATACTGACGTCCCATAGCACGCGCCTGTGACCACAAAAAAAAACTTGTTATTAGAACATTTAATCTGGCCACGTGCCAGAGACCCAAGGGAGAGAGATTTTAGCGGGAGAAAAAACAGTGAGACACTAGTGCTAATCCACTTATTAAAAGCAACAACTGCAAGCCCAGAACTAGATCCTGATATTAATACCTAATCAAGAGTTAATTAAAGGAGGGTTAGTTAGTGAGTAATCCACTGTGATCAGGCTGTGAGATGGCAGAGAATGAGAGCATCCTGAGGGGGAGCTTGGCAGCCAAAGACCCACACGAGTCTGTAGGGCCTGTAGCTTAAGGTCGGCTGAGAGGCAGAGAGAGAGAGAAAGAGAGAGAGAGAGAGAGACTTTGGAAGTCATTGTGAACTGAATGGAGATTTAAAAGGTTATAAGGACTAGAGTGTAGGAAGTGAAACAACTGATAAGTGAGTATTAAATTTTGCGTGTACTATTTGATTCATTCATGCGTTCTCCAAACCGCTTATCTGTTTAAGGTTGTGAGGAAGCTGGAACCAATCCCAGCTGTGTACTGGCCAAGACGGTTCACCCTGGACAGGAGGCCAACCCATTCAGACAGACAACCATTCACACACTCACACCTTTGGGCAATGTAGAGTAGGAAAACCACAAGTCTTTGGACAGTGAGAGGAAACCAGAGAACCGGGAGGAAACCCACGCAAACATGGGGAGAGCTCGTACACTGCACAGAGAAAAGCTGAACCCATGACCTTCGTGCAGCGAGGTGAATGTGCCACTGCACCTTTAGAGGTTATATCTAGTGCTGAAAATATCAACAGCATGGCTCAATCAATGCTCGATAAAAACTCTTTCTCCTTTATTGAAATGAGTGGAAAGATACTGTTTAGTGGATTTTATCCTTTCTGTCCATACCGCACTGCAAGTAGAGTGGCTGTGGTGGCTGTGGTGGCAGTGGTGGCCTAGTGGTTAGGACCTTGGCCTGACCAAAGGTCACAGATACAAGTCCTGGCCCAGGTTCCAATGAGGAACCCTCTTTGAACCCACTACACTGCTCCCTGGGTGCTGTCTACAGCTGCCCACTGCTCTATGTGTGGATTGGTTGAAGGCCACATTTTGTTGCGGTGCACTTTGTGTGATGGGGAGTGTTCACAATGACAAGCTGTCACTTTCACTAGAAATTTCTTGTGACCAGATTTTATCTGTGTGGAAAAAATGGTATTTTACCTTTTTTGTCATGTTTAACACAGTTAATTATTGAGTGTAAAATCAAGTCGTCCTGTAACTACCTAATTAATGACACATTATTGGACAATTACATCGAAATAGTAAAGCTAAACAACAGTAACAATAGACTTAATAGTCTTAAAGTAAAAGTGACCTATTAGCTTATAATTAGATGAGTCACAATTTTAAAAAGCTAAAGAGTAGGGCAATTTTTTTTTGGCAACAGGGAACACTAATCGTAAGACCTGCCCTTCATTTCCTGAAAATGTAAACATGTAGCAATTCCTGGAGGCTTTCCAGGTGAGCCAAGGCCTGTGTGAGATACTTACAATCTCTCCAGCACTGAGACGGACCTCAAACAGCTGCCCCTGCCTCCCCCTGGTGGCATAACACTCCCTCATTATCTTCATGCTCAGGCCGCGCTCTCTCCGGTGCTGTAATGAGGACACTGGGTAATAAAAAATGAATCACCTTAATATGCTCTCCAGCGAGGGTGTATATTAGCATTCTAAAAGAGTAGAATTAGTTCTGTCTTTGTGGGATGATGCAAACAGCTGAGGAATCCACGCGGCCAAATGAGGGTCAGATGAGCTCACAACCATGTGTGAACTATAGAGCGTCAGAAGAAGAAGATAATTAAAAGGCAAAAAAAGAGAGAAAAAGAGTATAGCTGAGTACACTGCTTGATAAAAGGAAGGTGAAATTTCCTAGTGGAATGGAAATGCCACTACATCATCATTTTCAAGAGCAATATTATAATAATTTATGCCATGAAACACGGCAGGTGAGCCAGAGCATGGACGCATGGGTCAGCAAAGCTCAGCAGCACAAAAATGAGTGGATTTAAGCAGGAGAGTAAACAGGTGTAAATTCTTGGAGGGCAGCTGTTGGCAGCAGTCCAAAAGAGTATTTTCATTCACTTAATGCCGCCCCTTTTCTCCAAATAAAGCTGGTTATGCTTTCGTTCATATTTTGCTCTATTACATATATATATATAGTGTGTGTGTGTGTGTGTGTGTGTGTGTGTGTGTGTGTGTGTGTGTGTGTGTGTGTGTGTGTGTGTGTGT
>JBBIGC010000001.1:47925082-47940691 GCA_037576955.1 Lepidarchus adonis
CTACTCGCAGGCAGTTTTTTTTTGTGCATGCAAAATAATATAATTCACTCCTGAGGAGTTTTTTTGTGCGCAAACCTTTTGACATAAATGTAACACCAGTCAGTTACTTATAGTTGAATTAAATACCAATTAACAAAATCAAGGGCTAGATTTCAGGTTGGTTTTGAAGACCTCTCCTGGACTGTTGCCACAGGAACCTGTTTCTGTCTGTCTGAGCATTAAGAGTTCTGTCTTCCACGGTACTTGATCACTGGCTTTACCGAACATGTCTGCAGTTACACCAGTTCTGCAGTTGTAACACACTTTAAATTCTACATTTCTAACAAGACAAGATATGTGTGCATATGTTAAAGGCATCAGTGCCATATCATTTTCTGCCAAGTGAAGATTGTTCAGAATTGAGCTAAGTGTTAAGATTCAAACACCAAATAATTTATATTCATGGTCTTGGTTGTCTGGGACGGCAATGGCTCTGGAGCTGTTGATTTAGCCACTGACTGTCTGTAGTGCACATTTAGAGCACATGGGATTGTAGGCCAGCATTGAGTGAAGAGCAGATACTTTGTGTTTTTTATTTAAATATTTACAGGACCTTGTGCTTATGCTCTAATTCGCACTATGTGAGCAACAGTACATCACTTTGTGGTTTCATTGTAGCTGGAGGTGTCCTGAGCCAGTACTGTCATCAATTTTTCATTTCCAGACCCTCGTAAAGGAAAAGTGTTTCTCGTCCATTATTCACATTTTGGCCTGTGGATAAAGAGGAAGAGAGTAGCATCCATTTACGAATGTGTATCATTTATAGGTTCCAGTTTTCTTCTTCATCCCTGAGATGTTCTCACCTCAGAGCAGCCACTAAAACTGCTGTAAAGTTCACTCGCACTGGGAAACGCCACATTTGGCCACATCCTTCCGCCATGGGAGGATTATTCAACCCTGCATATGTTTTTACAAATCTGCCTGATATTAGATTCAAATCTGATTAAAAATGTATGTCAGGAAAATGCAACTTTGTGCCATAAACTCAAGAGGGTTACTTGTTATTCTGAAAATGAGTGGTCACACCACGAGCTATGTAAGCGGTACCTATTAAATTACCAATTTTTTTTAAAAGCTAAGTGAAAAATTTAAGATTTTGGACATGTACATATATTTAATCTTGTATTTAGCAGTTTTACAGACACTCTTTCAGTAAAGAGCCTAGGCATACAGTTTCCATTCCCAACAGCTGGCAATACAACTGCTTGTCACTGCTGTCAGTGTTGTTTCTTGGACTTCCAGATGGCCTATAGTGACTATTTTATCACAGGAAATTGAACCAAGTCGTTTTAGATCAAAATGTGATTGGTTGATTCTCCTGTCACTTTCTAATTATGTTGGTAGTTAATTTAACATGTAAGGGCTTCACTGCAGCTCCTGAAGTTCTAACCAATGGGTGATCTCATCTCAATACATCTTTATAGGTCAATCAGTCATAAGATAAAAACCACAGACAGGTAAAGTAAAAACATTACTAATCTCACTACAACGGCACCTGTCAAGGGGAGAGGATCATTGGGTAGCAAATGAACAGTTAGTTCTTAGTTACTGCATTGGATGTAGGGAAAATGGTAAAGTGTAAGAATCTGAGTCACTTTGACCAAATTGTGATAGCTGGACACTTGTTCAGAAAATACAGTGCATCAAAGTAAAAGCTCTTTTGGTGGAGATGAGGTGAACAATTCTAGACAAGCGGTTGGAATGTCATGACAGATCTGTGTTTTCATAGAAATTTAGAATAGATGATTTTCCATTGGAAAGTTCAGTAAAACTTTTTATATCTGAGCTCAGCAATGAAACAGAAGGAGCAATTAACTCTTCGTTAATCGAAAAATCGTTTTCCTGATTCTGAGAACTTTAATAGTTGCAGACTTGAAATGCAAATTTAATCTTATACAATAGTTTTGCTTACCAGAAATCTATAAGCTTCATGAAAGGCTTAGAAGGCCATGAGTTTTTCCAGTTAATTACATTATATATTGCTATTTAGACATTATAATATGTTTTTCATACATACATCTCATTTGAATGAAAAAAAATGTGTAAATTGCCATCTAGGGAACATTTCAAAGAATGCTTTTTCATTTTTATTGTTAAATATAGATAAATACATAAATAATACATAAATCAAAACATCAAATACAAGACACAGTCATAAGGAGTGCACTATACAACACTGTAAACGTACAGTGGATATATTGCAGTAATGTAAATTTTGCAAATTTTTTATTTTAACGTACACCCCAAATATGCAGCTGAAACATGAAATGCTTTGCTGTTGTAACCCTGGTTGTGTTTTGTGGGCCATTTAACTCATCCTGTACTGTTCTAATATAACAGACATTGTGATGCTCCTAGCTTTCTATCTTTCTTTCTTTTTATCTTAAGTGCAGCTGTAATGTCCTGTGTTGGATAAACAGCGTAACATTGTTGTAATTATTAGTATGTTCATGCTGTTGGTTTTAAATAGTTATATTCAGCTGAAATTCCAAAATGTGTAATATTTCCCTGGAACCTGTGTCAGTAGTTAGATTACTAATAGTATTATAGTAATTACAGTAATTACAGTGTAGTGCCACAGTACTTTAGATAAACAGGACATTGCTGTAAAAAACAGTACAGCTAACCTCTGCAATTTTGAAGTATTAATACCCTGTAATTTTGGATTAGAGCAAAACCCTATAAGTGTGAATTGTGGCATCAGTTATGTTAATTAAACAGTACAGCATTGGTGGTAAAATATCATAACTGAAGTTCTTTTTGCTAAAGAAAAAAATATATCATACAAAATGCAAGGATTGCGCACTTTGAAAAGTGCAAAATAATAAATTAATAAACAAATATTTTGGAACTGCTGCACAGACAGTGTCATAGTAGTGATGCTGAGCTGTAATTGACTTTGCCAGCATGGCTGCGAGACAGATATTCAGGTTTTCTCCTGAGCAGCAGATGCGAGGGGTCAGTTGTTGGGGTCTTAAATGGAGCCATGTTTCATTTCCATACATCCAGAAAGGAAGGTTCCAGGCTCTTTAAGATGAAAAGTCTATTACACAGAAGCACCTTGCATAAAACACAAGCGTCCTGTTTTTTGCATCTAGTGAGCATCTGTCTCACTCACTCAGCCATATCAAACACGATTATGTTTGTGAAAGTGATCTGTCTGCTTGTCTTCCACTCGTCCTCGCCAGCTAGCAAGTGTGAGCATGTCTGTGTGTGTGTGCACGTGCATGTGTGTGTGTGTGACCTCTGTGGGGATGCAAATGACTGTGTGTGAGAAGCTGTGTGTGTGTGTGTGTGTGGAGGGTCACACCTGGAGTAATGCAGGTCATCTCTCTCTCAGACAGATTTCCCATGATGCATTATGTGTGCTTCCCCCCATCTCCACAATGACATACTACATATAACAAGCCTGTGCCCGTGTTTGGGTCGGCCTGCATATCCTTATGGCTGAGGAGGAAAAGGGGGGAAAACATACAAGCAAAGCTCTAATGACTCTTCTCCTCTTTCTCATCTCAGACACAGGGGAAGGATAAAAATGAGGGGTCAACATAAAGATGACAATAGAGAGAGTGCAAAGGAGGGGTGGGAAGTTGTGAAGAAATAAAGAAAGGAATAGGGGAATTCCCCCTTTAGGGTGGTAGGTGAGGGGATGATTGTCATCCAATTAGGGGAATACAAGAAAGTTTGATTAATTCACTGTAACCTAAAGACTTCCCACAGAGCCTGTGTTCACTAGTATACATAGATGCAATTTCCTTGGCCCAGGCAGTTGAGTAAATGAAAAAAATAATAAAAAAATAATAAAGGACTGTGATCTAGGATTACAAGGGGCTAGTGTGTGGGCTCAGTTTCACACTCTTCTAAATAAAAGTGGCAAAAAATGCATCTCATTTCTAGTGCTACCTGTATGAATGGGATCCTCAACTTACGCCGTACTAGACTTACGAACATTCATGGTTACGTCACTGGCCTTTAAATTTTTTTTTACTGTCATATGCCATAGTAGAATGCAGTTAAATGCCTACTAAATGATTTATGGTAATATGCAAGAGCCAGCGCATGCAGTAGAACATGGATACCCGGTCCCGACAAAACCTGACTAATATTTCAACAAATATTTCAAACTGTTTCTCGGGTTGCATTTGTTCATGTCAGCACAAAAATGTTCAGCCACGGTGGATCTTTTGCTTTCTTCTTGTACAATTTGTTTTGTAACTGTGACAACGCAACTTTTTAATTCAGGAGCTATGATAAGCATCATGGAAGATACAAAAGAAATTGTAATCGGGAGAATTTAAAATAGCAGAATATCTAGTAAAGTCTACTGTGTGGAGATATTTCTTCTTAGTGGTGAAGACAAACTGTGAAGAGGCTGCTGGTGAAGTCAGATGTGAAAGATGTGGAGGAATACAATAAAAGGACCGGACAAGAGTGTTTTTTTTGTTTTGTTTAGTTTTTTTTACCTATCAGTACAATACCATTATCATTATTATCACTTAGCAGCACATGTTTCAACCAAACATTAAAATTTCAATCTGGTTCACGTCAGCTTTGGACAGAAGCGTATAAATGCATGTTGGATTCGGGTCGGGTTCAGTCATATATATTAGTTATGATAATATCAACTTTTAACTCTGTACTCACCTTCATTACCAGTTCACCTCAGATTCATTTTGGGTTTCACTCTGTTCTACTGGTGACAGCAATGTAATGCTTTGTGATAGGTCACAGCTTTGAAAACAAACAAAAAAAAAACTAACACAGCACCCATTGTTTTTTTTTTCTTTCAGAAATGTAGTTTTAACTTATGTCTATTTAACATTAATAACTATACATTAACAGAAGAAGCAAGTCAGTATGCAGAATTTTTAGCTGGATAAAGTCCCCTCACCGTTTTATTTCTTAAAGGAACATTTCATTTGATTGATTTTATTTAATGAAAAAAAAAAGCTTTTTAAAAGTTTAAAGTTCTACACCAATTAAACATTTGTCCAATGGCCACAAACCCAAGTCTAACAAGATCTATAAATAATTTTAAAGTTGCTGAAGGTAAGAGAATGCAGACAATGCTATTAATGTACATGAGATCTGGTTTATGGCTGATCCTGGTAGATTGTGAGTTTAAACTTTGGGTTAAAGAAAGCATAACTGGCTTTGCACTCTCAGGGCAGGTGGGGTGGACCTCCCTCTACTCCCATACTACAATAGGATCTTAGCTAATGCCAGCATCTGTAAACTGGCACAACACTATAAACCGCTAAATAAATAAATAAGTAAATAAATACACATAAGAACAGTTATACTGGATAATGTCCTGTACATACAGTAATGTGAAAAAAAATAAGAACGCCCTATGAAAGCCTGTGTGTTTTCTCACATTCTTGGACATGAATATTTAATCTCAATTTTAACTATACTGGGAGATTCAAGTAATACAACTAAACATTTACAACTGAATAAAATACTTCTATAAATCTTCTGTAAATTGTAATTATACAAAAATGTGATTTCTGGTGGCTCAAATCACATACAGGTGTAGCCAAATCAGGTGCACATTATTAGAACATCATTACTCAGCATTTTGAAGGAGGTCTGCCTTATTTAAACCTCAGACATTTAGTTTGGTGTTCTAAGTATTGAGATGAGAGTGAACACTATGGTGCAATCAAAGGAGCTGTCTGAGGCTTTTAGAAAGAAGATCATAGTGGCTTATGAGTCTGGTAAAGGATTTAAAAAGATCTCAAAAGAATTTGCATTCCACAATCTGGAAACTAGTCTACAAGGGGAGGACTTCCAAAACAACTGCCAACATGCCAAGGTCTGGTCGTCCAAGCGAGATCACCCTGAGAGCAGACCAAAGGGTCCTAAAAGAAGTCTCCAAAACCCCTTAAATGTTATAATGGGAACTACAGCCAGTCTCTTGCTACTGATGATGTGAAAGTGTATGTCTCTACAATAAGAAAGATGCTGCACAACTTTCACTTGCATGGGAGGTGTGCACCTTTGATCTCTAAAAGAAACATAAAAGCCAGACTGAAGCTTATCAGAGAGAATGTAGACAAAGACTTCTGGAATAATGTTCTTTGGACAGATGAGTCAAAAATTGAATCAACTGGAAACTAGAACAGAGGACTGTCTGGTGTAAACCAAAAACAGAATTCCAGGAAAAGAACCTCATATCAGCTGTGAAGCATGGAGGTGGAAGTGTCATGGTTTGGGGATGCTTTGCTGCAGAAGGGCCTGGCCTGCTCACCATCATAGAATTCACCAGGGAGCTGAAGAACATGTGAGACCATCAGTAAAAACATTAATGCTGAAGCTGACCCAAAACATACCAGTAAATCCACCAAGGACGGGCTGAAAGTTAAAATATGGAAAGTCTTCGAGTCAATATTTCATAGGACTGTCCTAATTTTTTCACAAGACTAGTTAGTAGTTAATAGATATTTTTGTGACTCATAGTGGTTTCCGGACAGGAAATGGAAATGAATTAACTGGAGTTAATGAAAAGAAAAAAATATGATGGACAAGAAGTCCATCTAATTTTTCTAGACTATATTATTCTGAAGGTCAGAGCCAAACTCTTCTTGTCCATTCTTCTCCAGATCGACCCAGGGAAGCTTAAATGATATCTGCTATTTGTTTCCCTCATTGGAGCGGAAAGTGAATCTGTTTTCGCGAAGAGATAATAAGCGAGGGTCTAGAAAGCATTTGATTTATTTGCCTATTTTCACTCAGTGAGGTGCTACCCATCTGGGGTGTTCTTCACAAACGGGTGGACAGGTGGAGGGCCGGCTCTTCACTTCTTCACTTCCTCCCTCCTTCCCTCGGCAAACTGGCGAGTGAAACTAGCCTTGACGCAAAACTTGAGGGACTTCAACGAGTGGGTCTGAGAAAGAGAGAAAGAGAAAGAGAGAGAGAGAGAGAGCGAGAGAGAGAGAGGGCCCTATGTAAACGAGCGATAAGTTATTGGTCTCTTCTCAAATTGTTTCTCCTTAGTTTTTTGTTACATTTGCAGCCGTTTCAGTTGAATCAGAGCAGAAAATCAAGGGCCGACTGCAGAAAGAAAGAAAGACAGTAGTGACAGTGATTGATGTTTGAGCGGTTCCCGTGATTCGCTGATTAAACCCATCAATCTATATGCAGAAGAGGTGTCCGATGCAAATAGATCCAATCAGATGGGACAAAACGGTTTTGTCAGAATGTTATGGAAATGGGAGCTGCCAGTAAAGGTACATTGGACGAAGGTTTCTTTTCCAATTCTGGAAAATGCTAGAGGTGCGATGTCCCAAATTAAAGAGATTACATGCTTCTGTTCCTGCGCCTGGTCCTTCACACACCACCAAATTGCTTTGCTGCTTTGTTTTTCCCACAGTGGTCAATGAACAGCAATGCATATGCATGAAAAGACCAATTTGATTTGCAAAAATCACCAGTGAAATTGTGTAGACCGTTCTTTTTTCCCTTTTCATTTTTATTATTTTATTTTTTGTTTGGTTGTTTATATTATTATCAATTCAAATACAGTAAAATTATATTCAATTATTGCAAAATTTGAAAAAATCTCATTTTAATGTATTTTATGTTTTATGTTTTTAGAGCCAAAATAAATTATGAAAGTGCTGATTTTTAAAGACACACCTGAAGAAGAAATCCTGATGTTTGATACATATAACGTATGTGCAAAATGACCAATGTAGCACTGATTGCAAGCTGGCGTGAACAAATACACACAAAGGAGGACTGAGGACAGGCATGTTATGACAAAGGACATTTTTCAAATAATAAACATGGATTGTTTAAAAGGCCCTACTTATTCCTGATCATCTGACAATTATTCACTGATGTTACAATCATTCTGGTGAGTTGTCCAACTCTAGCTCCAGCCATTCAATGTGCCGGAGACTCTGGGCTCAGTCTACAAAAGAGCCGTGCACTCCTTCTCCCCTCCAGCCAATTCCGATCTGAATCAGTTTAATTAAGTAACAAATTCTGTTGGCATAGTAACAGCCCAGCTAATTTATCATGGGAAATAGTCTGTGAGACGGACAGGTTGCTCGGCAACAGCCAATGGCGATGCAAAGACGGGCCAATGACAAATTGCGCAGGATGCAGATGCTGTGATGGGGGGCCGGCGCGTTTGACTGGCGCCCACATGGGAGCAGAGGCAGGGAGAGACAGAGGGAGAGAGAGAGATCCTCAGGAAACAGACTGTGTCAGAAGGAGGGGGAGAGAGAACGAGAGAGAGAGAGGCTGATGCACAATGCAGGCCTCCTGTGCCAAGATCACAAACCACAGTCTAATAGCCTCTTCAGGCAGCCAGGCACAACCACATAAAACCACTTTTCACTTTTTGTAATGAACTGAGCAATGGCTTTACACCATGCTGCGGCCATGCTTATGTTAAGATTCAGCCAAAGTAAAGTGACACTCTAACGAAAGAGTCCCAAAAAACACATATGGTCTTTTTGCTGCCATCATGTTGCCGGGGCAATGCAAATATTGATTTGAGGTCATCGTTTGTTTCATCCTCATAGTTGGCGAAAGGGATCTGCTGATGTACAAACATACCTGTTTTTATTATTAATAAATATCTTAATCTTAAATTAATATTTATCTTTATCTTTATTAGTTGCTTTATCTAAGAAAAGACTCATTTATAATAACCCATAAGAAATTACTCATCTGCCCTGCACTGTGCACTAAGGCTTGTAAGATCATGTAGTTTTGGTCAAGACTATTATTCACTGTGTAAAAATGAAATGTGCAAATGTAACACTTTCCAAATAACCTGCAAAAGCCACAGCACATTGGAACCTTCTGTTTTCTTCTTTTCTTATATGTTTTATATTCCTCTATCTTGCACTTTATCTGTATATCTTTCTTTTAATGCTGCCTTTTATGCTTATTTTACCTCTGAAAAAGGACTTGGAATGACCTCTTTATGATAATGTACTATATAAATAAACTTGCCTTACACATCTTGCTTTTTTGTTTTACAGCAAAACTATATATATAAATATACCTCAGTATCTTACATCTGAAAACTACATCAACATTTCAGATGTGCAGTTTGACCTCATTACCACCTGAAAGGAGCACATGCTTAAATGTTTGTGATTTTGGGTAGATTTCATATTCCTGCAAACAAGTGATTCAATGTAGAATTTCAATGTATCTTTACATGTAGAATTGTCTGATCATTGAAACATTAAATTCTATTGTAATCTCTTTTTTTTTCATAGCTACAAAACCTTTTAATTATGAGTGCATTCACACCTGCATGCTTTACTCTAAACTGTAGTTTGATTGACATCTTGTTTTGGTTCATTTGGGCAGTCAGGAGAACAATAATTGTAGCTTCCGAGCTACTTTTAAAATGAGGAAGTCAAAAATATCTACCAACAATAAACATGGTATAAAAACATTTTTGGTCATTACCTTCTCCATTCAGTCTTAAACTGAATGGAAACAGCCAGAGTTGCATCATCTGGACATAATCCCCTCGCTTTTTGGTGGGTAGTCAGTGTTGTACTTTTAATGAACAGTCTGATTTTGTTTTTTTACTTTGTCCAGCTCCATCACTCTTTACACCCATTCTTAAGAAGTAAATAAATTGTTAGCCACTAACTAGGCGGCGAACAATTGTTGGCTGGAGTTTAGCAGAGGCTCGCGTGAGACCGAACATGCGTGGTGAGGCCAGATTGGTTGTACTATACGTCAATCAACTGCCAAACGCCACAGTGGGGATGGATTGGATATCACCCTTGCGCTTCACTTGCTTTTACGCTGCGTGGTATTATGTGCGCAGTAGTTTATTTTGATAGTCAGGGCTCTGCGATCGATCAGCAATGCCTTTGCGATCGACCAGTAGCTTGCGATCTGGATATTGAGCACCGCAGGTTATCACAATATCCGTCTACTGGTATACTGGTATTGCTGCAATATGCAAATAAGTCTTTTACCAATCACAGAGCTTCTTAGAACTTTCTAGAAAAGAGGTGGGGCTAAATTGTCATACAATAAATAAGGAGTCATGTAAATGTGTTGACTTTGTGACCTCACAAAACATGATTTGTTTTTAAAGCTTAGTTTCCCAAATGGACTGTATTTATTGAGACAGTGAATGTATATTGATATACAATATATTCTCTAATATATTGAAAATTATCACCTACTGATATTTTGCCCATATTGTGGGGTGGTCTGTTTATGGTTTGAACATAATCTGACATCAATCCAATCCAACTACAAGGTGTACATCACAAATTTGTTAGAAGCAGATGGTGACATTTAACATGTCAGGTTTACTGAGCCCGTTTAACATATTGACAGTTAGCCTCTGCTTGTACACTCTCAGTATCAGCTCCCCTGTTCTGCTCTATCATCTGAGGGCAACAGTGTTTGCAGTGTGAAGCGGTTCAGTATTTTCCAGACGTTTCTTCAAAACGCGTTTGGCACTCTGCTGGTATTGTGCCCAGATATTCACCAGGGTTAGGAGCAAATGCCAGTTCTGCCATTAAGTTGCATAGCAGTGTTTATACCACAAAAAAGGTTCTAGACACTGGAGCTTCTTCTTGAGCTTATTTTCCCTTATCCTCACCAATAAGTGAAGAGCATGTTAATGTGTAATTTGGTGTAATGACTTTTAGTTTAGATTCTTCTCTAAAGTGAAAAGAGATTAAGGAAAATGCTTGAAATTGAGCCAGAGCAAATGGAATTGTTGTGTGAAAATAGCATAAGATAAAAAAAAACAAAAAACAAAACAAAACATGGGAACCTAACCAGAGGATTACCCAAAACATCCTGCACTCAGAACAGGCCTCTCATTTCATTTCACATTGTTTCAGGTTAAGTGATATAGGTGTTCACAATAAGAAGAAACTAAACCAACAACTTAGTTGCCAAAAATAACAGCAACATTAGCTTTCTCATTTAATAAACTAGAAGCTGTTGTGTTTTAATGCTATTGCAGTGGGCTCTGTTCATTTCATCAGTACAGTATGTACATAGTATTTAATAAGAAAAAGGTAGTAATTGCATTTTCTAGTACATATTTTTCGGAACTTGCCTTTGTGGTCAATGGTTCCTAGCCCAGGTACCACGGAGGAACCCTAGCAATTTGTTTTTCATTGTTCTGCGCTTTGGGTGTGTTCACAATGTCAAATAACATTTCAGTTTGGAAGTTTCCCTTGAGTGGGCCTACAGGAGGAAGGTTCTTGGAGTAAAGTTTCTGTCTGAGATGAAATTGTTCTATTACAGAGTAAAAGTATTAGCAATTAATCGTTTAGAATATATATTACCTTTTCAAACTCATTGCTATTCTGCATATGGTGTCAGTTTTGCGGACATGCATAATTTACACTGGAATGTAATAGAGATCATCATCATAGTGCATAGCACATCGTTGTGTCTTAGAGATAACAGCAGGGATTGTATAATCTGACTTGTCCTTCCATTAAGCTCATTCCCCCCATATCTATACCTCCTTTACACTACAATAAGTGCTCACATTATTCAATATATTATATTTCCACCACCCTAGTAATGTCCTGTTTCTTACTGGCCACAATCTTACAGTTATTTAAATTGTTAGTCACAGATTGTTGACTGTGTTTGTATAGACACATAACTGCTAACATAATATCTCTGAGTGTGGTCTTTGTAAATGTTCTTTCTATGAAATATACATTTAGTGTAATACATGTTTATAATATGCAGAGAGACACAAGGTCCCTGTTTCCCTTCAGTTCGCTGCGTTCGTAATGGATATTCAGAGGTGTGGAATTTCAATCTAAAAAGCTCCCTCTACATTTGATGAAAGTTCTTCATCACAGTCGAATGGTGATAATCAGCTTTGGACCACTCTAACTGCTATGTTCCTTTCTTTACAACATGTGATGAGAAGCATTTATTTCTTCTTTGCAATATTGATCAAATTTATACTTTCCATAAGTATCGTCTGGGTGAGCGTAACCACAAGGATTGGCTCTGAGCTTGGAGAGAGATTCACTCATGGTCACATGCCAGCAGACAAATAGCCGAAATCAAGAGTGGAATAGCACCGTAAACATCTTTCAGATGCAATAATGCCAATGAGGAAGGTTCATCTCACCAAGAGAACAACAAAGCAAGAAATAATCAGACACAAAACCCATCGGCCATTCTTCTACAAGCAGCATTGTATAATGGCACGTCCTACACATGCAAGTGTGAATTACTCTCTAAATTAAGCACCGAAACAGACAAATAAGAGACGCAAGTGAATAATGCATGGTCGAAAGTTGTAATTAGCTAATAAAAAGATTTGCAGATGTGAGAAAAGGGGCCAGTGGAGGGTTGGACTCATCTGCAGCGAGAGATGCAAATTCCCAGATGCTGCCACGCCATAGGTGAAATAGGATTGTCACTCTAATGCCTCTCTGAGATCCTGATGAGCTTGGGAATAAATATGCAAAAAAGCCTTCCAGAGGGAAAAAAGAAGGCAATCAAGGGTAGCAGCGGCCCGGGCTGGACTATAAATCTTTGTCTGTTTCAATCGTCATTGTGGCCGAAATGGTGTAAAATTCGAGCAGGGATGTCATCAATTTCTGTTAGCTCCTCTGTGCCTCTTTGTGTCGACGCGGCAGCCGTGATTGATTGATTTTGTCACTCGTGCTCGGTTCACAGTATGTTAACATGGAAGGGCAGGGTTGGGTTATGGAGAAAGGGTTATTAGAGCTCTGGATGTGACTGGACTCTCTTGTATACTCTCTCTCTCTCTTTCTCTCTCTCTCTCTCTCTCTCTCTCTCTCTCTCTCTCTCTCCCTCGCTCTCTCTCTCTCTTTCTCTTCCTCTGTCTTGTCATTATCATAAGCTGGGGAGGCTGCACGCTGACAACACATCTAAAACTAGAAAGGTGATTCAACATGGCACTCCAAAGCATCCGTTTCCCGAAAGTCTCAGGGTCCCACTGTTGTGGACAACAATGAAGTAAAATACATAGTAATTCAACATCAACAGTAATCAGTTACAGAGAGTTAGCTAATTAAAAGATTCTAAATAATATATGCTATATAGTGACCTTCAACAATCACTGTGTTTATAAATAGTTTGTAATTAATATATAAATGGGTATTAATTAGGATATTAATAACTAAAGCAGTTTTAGCATAAGCATTAGCACTGTCTACACATGTTCATGTTGGTTTCCTCCCACTGTAAAAAGGTTTGTGGTTAATATCTAAAAATCATGAAAACACATTCACTAAAAGTATATTTCAATACAAAGAAATTACATCCCCAAATGATAAGTTGAATTTAAATGTACTGTTTACTGCAGCAATGAACAGTTTGAAAAGCAGCGCAAAGCAAAGACAGATCAGTGACTGTTCTCTCACTTAAATAGCTCTGTCACATCCATCAACTTTCTCAGCCCTTTGCTACATTACATCCTAGTGTATGATACAAGCTGGAAAAAGCTCAATTTAACAGAAATAAAAGTAACACAAGTTTATTGTTGGCTGGGAAAAGATGATTTTTTAATTTTCTTTGAACGAATGGAGGGTGGGGGTACTGCAGTACAGCGATGTCAATCATCTGTCTACTTGTAAATTCTTCAGTATACAATTAACAACACTGAAATGCTAAAATTATTAAGCTGGGGTCAAACTTGATGCTTCTACCTCAGATTCAAAAATTCAGTAATGCTGCGGTTAATAACATGGGGCGGCATATAAGTGGGACAGCCTATCGATAGGGAAATACAATATATGTAATTCAGTGTACATGTATGCGATTTATTATTAATAGGGTAAGTAGGTTGTCATTTTTGAAAAATTATATGATGTAAACTGTGTATAACAAAACAACAGTCATTTTCTCACCATGGATAGCAAACACCACAGCTGACAACTGAATCTTGACATTAGTCTATGTGTGTATATGTGACTGTGATGAATATTCTTCAATATTGGAACAAAGTTGTGATTAATTTCTTAATTGTTGATACTGATAATTAGAATAAATGTACTTTTGGGTTGCAGTCACAGTGAAAGCATTATGAGGTCACTGTAACTGAGCAGGCCTTCTGTTACTTGTCCATGAGGCAGGAAAATAATGCTGGTGTCTCATTAATAGGTCTTGAGATGGGTTTAAAGGCAACACTGCCTGAAACACCCTGTCTGTCTTGTTATTCTACTCTGGCAACAAGAACTCTGGTGTCTTTCATGCTTTCCCCAGCTATGACAGAAGCAAGACGATAGCCTTGCTGAATAGACTTGAAGTATCAAGTCACCATTTTTCCTTTATTGTATAGGAGCCATCAGTACAATAACCTATGTGTATTCATAGCAATAGACTACTACAGTACAGTACAATAGCCCTCTAATCGCAGTCTTCTCAATGGCTTCTAGAAAGGATTGGAAGAGATTGCAGTGCCCATGACTGCATTAGTTCAGATGAATGCACATAGCTGCGAAAGAACTTCTACCGTCTACAAAAAGAAATCACAGATTTTTCTTGCTTGAATATTTTTGCATTATTGAAACCCTTTGAATGTATTCGGAAAAAAAAACCTTTTACCTTTAATAATAAGATGTTTCATGTACAGAAGTCTCAAATATAACAATTGTACATATTCTTTCAATTGTGAAAATCACACAATATATATTTTAAACCTGGGTTAGTCAACATGGCTTTTTATACCCAGTCCAATGGCCTGAGCTAGTCAACATGCCTTTAATACCCTCTTCAGTAGCCATTTACACTTTCTAATGGCCTATGCTTGTCAACATGCTTTTTATAAGCACTACGATTGTCTGGGCTAAGGAACTTGGCCTTTACACATTTTTTAATGGCCTGGGCTAGTCACCTTGCATTTTACAGTCACTCTAATAGCCTGAGCTAGTCAACATGCCTGTTATACAAACTCTAATGACTGGGCTAATCAATATACTTCCTATACCCATTTCAATGGTCTATGCTAGTCAACTTGCCTTTTATAAGTGCTAAAATAGCCTGGGCTACTCAACTTGTCTATTACACCCACTCTAGTGGCCTGGATTAGTCAACCTGTCTTTTATACCCATTCTGGTGGCATATGCTTGTAGAAATGCCTTTTATAAGTACTGAATAATAAAATAATAAAATATCCTGAACTAGTCAAGATGGCTCTTACACCCACTCTAATGACCTGTATTAATCAACTTGCCTTTTATACCCACTCTAATGCCCTGGGTTAGTCAACTTGCCTTTATATACCCACTCTAATGGCCTGGGTTAGTCAACTTGCCTTTATATACCCACTCTAATGGCCTGGGATAGTCAACTTGCCTTTATATACCCACTCTAATGGCCTGGGTTAGTCAACAAATCTTTATATACCCACTCTAATGGCCTGGGTTAGTCAACATGTCTTTATATACCCACTCTAATGGCCTGGGTTAGTCAACTTGCCTTTATATACCCACTCTAATGGCCTGGGTTAGTCAACATCTCTTTATATACCCACTCCAATGGCCTGGGTTAGTCAACATCTCTTTATATACCCACTCTAATGGCCTGGGTTAGTCTCTTTATATACAGACTCTA
>JBBIGC010000001.1:47950232-47961535 GCA_037576955.1 Lepidarchus adonis
AGAGAGAGAGAGAGAGAGAGAGAGAGAGAGAGAGAGAGAGAGAGAGAGAGAGAGAGAGAGAGAGAGAGAGAATAATTATAATTGTTCTCTATTATATTGTTCTTTTTATATTAATGTTGGAGCAAACATGTGCCTTATATCAAGAGGGTTTTCAATGCCTTTACCATTTGCAAGTTGGACTTCATCACATTAAGCTAGAACATGACTGCCAAACTGATCTAATCAGAGCAAAGAAGACTGAGAGGAAACCACTAAAAGTAAGAAGGTATGGATGAAGGTTGGATATATGTGCATATGAGTTTAATTTTAGTCGAAATAAACAAAAAGTGAAAGAGTGGACATGATGAGTGCAAGTATAACTTTACTAAAACAAAAAAGATTGTTGAGAACTGGAAAAAAACCCTCTAAACTCTAATAGTCATTTGCTGTATACTGTTCCTCGCCCTCTTGTCTGGCCCAGCTCTGAATGTGTCATGAGACACATGAGACTAATCAAAGCTGATCAGCTTCACTAATCAAAGCTTTACTGCCTAAAGCCATACTGCCCAACTTTGGTCGTGGATAACCAGTGCCCGGCACAGTTTGGTAGCACCGCCATATCAAACACACTCACTATATCTGGCAATTAACAAGCTACTTAAACCACTGATGTTTGCACAGGGAGATCCTCAAGCTGTGCTGGACATCAGCCCTCCAGGACTGGATCTGGACACCCCGATCTAAAGGGTACACAATCCCCAGGTATCGGTCGCTCTGCGCTAATTAGCAGTCCGCATGTTTATCCTTACCTTCTCTCACTCCTTTCTGCCTTGTTTTGACTCACACATCAATGGCTGTGACCCCTGAAGCTCTGCTTTTCTCCAGGGCATCAGTCGACAGAGAAGTGGAGGAAATTAGCTCATTGCATAATACCCTCAACTCCTCCAGATCAACTCATCAGACACTGTGGAGCTTTCAATCAAATATTTAACTGGAAAATGAGTGCACATTGATGATCCTGAAGTATTGTCTGTGGTCAGCGTTAGTTCTGATCTGTGAACATTTTATGCATATATTAAAAATGGAATTCTATATGAATATACCACTAAAATTCTCTTTGTATATTTTGGTATTTAGGGTACAAATTTAATTTTCATTTATATTGTTCTTCCACACTTTTCATAACAAGCTTAAGACAAATCCAGATATTAGTTTAGCTTTGTGAAAATGTTAGTTTTACCATGCACTGTAATGAAGTAGGCAGATGGCATTAAAATACTACAGTGTCTTTTTCAAAGCACATCAACGTACAAAGTTTTTTACTTTTCAATGTTTTTCAGTGCAGCTATAATCAGAAGGCATCAACTTGAGCTTTTAACTATGAACCTTATAGCCTTTACTGTTTGCCCATTTGTGCTGCTATTACAAGGCATTAGTTTTAAATTTCTGTATGTTCCAACTGATCAGCTGGCATTATTTTTATTCCTGGAATAGAAGAGGACAGGAGAGCATTGCTTAGTTTTAGAGTTATGTATAGTTATGCACCAGAATGACTCATAATCCTAAATTCCACATAATATGAGATACCATGAAATTGCAGGTTATCGTGGCTTTTTCCATATGGGATCCCAAATACACATGTGGTTTAATGTTTAATGTGTTTTACATGATTATAGGTGCTATTATTCATTATATTATTCAGCATCTAGCTTAACAGTTAATAGCATAAAATTACACATGTGAAAAATCACGTGAAAACTGTGTGAAAATCACAAATGGCATGTAAAAGCATGCATTAAACATGAAATGTCCACATGTGGAAATAAAAGTGTAACAGTTCACAAGTCATGTTATGTCATTTTCATTAACAGTTCAATATTGATGCATTTGTATTCATAGTTAGTTAATGAGCCTGTTACTTTAATTTCCACCATATTCAAAGCCAGTGTTACAGTCTTATGAAAAAGTTTGGGCACCCCTTGATAAGTAACAGATTTAGGCAATTCTCTAGGACATGGAAAAAATACACAATATTTTTAGTAAACATTTATGCATAGTTACTTTTTATGCCATAAATTGAACAAAAAATTCAAATTAAAACATTATTATGGCGCTGTGCAAACGTTTGGGCACCCTACATAAACAGTGCTTAGTAGCACCTCCTCTGGCAGATATCATAGGTTTTTTGAGCTAAAAGTCTTTTTATTCTTGCACTTGGGATCTTCTCTCATTCTTCCTTGTAAATGGCTTCTAGTTCTTTAATATTTTGTAATAATATGTCTTGCATGCACAGCTCTTTTAAGATCTACCCACACATTTTCAATTATGTGTAAATCAGGGGACTGTGATGGCCATTCCAAAACCTTCAGCTTGCGTCTCTTGAGCTCGTCCATGGTGGATTTTGAGATATGTTTAGGATCATTGTCCTGTTGTAGAAGCTCATCTTCTTTTCAGCTTCATCTTTTTTACAGATGGTGTGATGTTTGCTTCCAGAATTTGCTGGTTTTTAGTGGAATCCATTCTTCCCTCCACCCGTGCAATGTTTCCTGTGCCACTGGCTGCAACACCACCCCAAAGCATGATAGATCCACCTCCATGCTTAATGATTGGCAAGATGTTCTATTCATGAAATGCTGCTCCTTTTGTCTCCAAAAATGTCTTTACTGATTGTGGGCAAAGATTCTATCTTTAGTCCACAGCACTTCTTTCCAAAATGCATCAGGCATCTGAAGATGTTCTATTGCATACATATGATGTTGGATTTTATGATGGGGATGCAGGTAAGGTTTTCTTCTGCTGACTGTTCCATTAAGGTTTTGGCAGTCAAATGGGGATTTTGATTTGTCTTTCTGACCAGCATACGAGCAGGTCTCTCTGTGAGTTTTATTGGTCTTCCAGACCTTCTCATCTTGACCTCCACAGTTTCTTTGAAATGTCATCTCTTAATTACATTTCTCACTATATAAACTGCAAGCTGACAACGCTTTGCTATCTTCTTGTAGCCTTCTCCTGCATTGTGGGCATCAGTAACTTTCATTTTCAGAGTCTTACACAGCTGCTTAGAGGAACCCATGGTTGTTGAGTGTCCACAAGTGTGTGCACAAGGTTTGATGTGTCAGAGTATATGTAAAGCTTTGAAATTGGCACCATTTTCTAATGACATTTATTAATGACAGCTGTTGCAATGCATCAGATCTAATGAGCTGATTAAGGTCTGAAACATTGTAAAATAATCTGAGACTTTGGAACCCTTATGGTGCCTAAACTTTTACTCAGTGCCATAATAATGTTTTTTTTATGGCATAAAAAGTAACTATGCATCAATGTTTGCTGAAAATATTCTGTATTTTTCCATGTGCTAGAGAGACTGTGTTCACATCTATTCAATTAAGAAAATCTCCAAAATCAGTTATTTATCAAGAGGTGCCCAAAGTTTTGCATAAGACTGTATATGTTCTAGCAGTACTCTGGGAACATGCTTGTCAATATATTTATATATAAATGCCATTTTGCTTACTTAGAGGCCCATGTGATATTCTTTGAACATTCTGTTGAAAAACCTGTTCACTGTAGTTGCCCCTTCTGTTGAATAACACATTGTCCATAAGTATTTTCATTCACAGACACTTACATATACACAATGCATAGAGCAATTTGACCTTCTAAGCACATATCACTCAAAGCATGAGGCATTTCATGAAGGACATTGCATTTTTATGAGCTGGAGAAAGCAATATTCATACACAGTAAGTGCTCAGAAAATGCTCTCACTTGTTTTCATAGATGGAAAAGTGTCTTTGCTCTCTTGGACACATGTGTCTATTTTGGCTTCAGTCACATGTCCAAAAGCGCTTTACAGTGGGTGTCCAGCCTTTCTTCCACTACTCACTAATGAAGTGGGAGAGGAAGAGAGGGGAAGAGAGAGAGAGAGAGAGAGACAGGGTGGCATCTGTGATCTCTGGTGACCCTCTCCTCACTCTCTCCTGCCAGGCCAGCCTGAGCATTGACACATCAGATGAAGATATGAGGGGGTAGGAGGAGTGGAGGCGGGCCAGGCGACGGCTACTCTCCGCATTTCTCACTTGTTTAACACCTCACTCGGTGCAAGGAGCCAGCCATACACTTTTCCTTCTCTCCCTCTATCTCTATCGCTCACTCAGAGCAGTGCATTTGGACCTGCAGTGTCTTTGGCCATAGACATCCACCCCTAATGATATTGGCTTCTATTCTCAAATTAGAAAGCTGTCAGGAGTTGGAATAAAAAATTACAAACATACAAGAGCTATCTCATGCTCAAAGATTTTCCTTAAAAATTATAGTGTAGTAGTTTTATCAAGTGTACTGCCAGTGCAGTATCCAGACACCTCAATACAAGTACAATATAATGACAGCACTGTGATGGGCTTGCGTGCTGTCCAGGGTCCTCTGCCTTGGCCCATAATCTGCTGGGTTTGGCTCCAGCTTCCCCTGCAACACAAAATGGATTAATCAGTTTGGGTAATGGATGGGTGGATGGATATAACAACAACACATGTGTTCAACTATGTACACTGTTTCCATAGGAAAACATTTCCTGTAGAATGAGACAATGTAGTACCATGAAGACCAGTTTCGCCAGTTGTTCAATACCAAACATCTGCTTGAAGGGTAAAAAGTCTCATAAAACTGGACTGTGGAGCAACAATTAGTTGAAAAAATCCAGGTCTTACTATGTGTAAAGTCCTACTAGTGGCTAGTGGAGCCCAGAGCTGTAACTAAACAGGGTAAATTGGAATGTAGTCATTATGTCGGCTCCATATGGATGTGATGTCTACTCCATCTGTAGCTACTTTTAAAAAGAAGTTAAAAATTTTCCTTTAGTTAAACTTAATTAATTTGTACATTTTTTTATCTTAAGCAAATTGAATGACCTCTGTGTATGATAATGTACTGTATGATAATGTGCTATGATAATGTACCTACTCAATTCCATCAGCAATCAAGTGCAAAGCCATTCTAGAAAAGCTGCCAATGCTGTTATTGTGGCAGCTACCTATTAATACCCTTGATTTTAAAAGAATGACTGGACATTTTATCTATATTTTAGACCAGAGTTTAGCACAATTTGTTTGTTTGTTTGCTTATGGAGCCAGTCTCTACTATTCAGTATTTATAACAATGAATAGACAGGGTCAATGGATTAATCCTTAATTCAGCCAATCATGTTGTAGTAATAGGTCAAGGTGACTGGGTTTCCTTCAGGTCCAGACAATGTGATTTATTACTACTAGACTGAAGACCTTCACAGACGCAATACACTGTGCTTAATGTATATGCAGAGAAGACAGAGAAAAATGTTGTGAAAATTAACCACTTATGATTGAAAGATCCATACATCACCCAAGAATAACTTTAAAGATTAAAAACTGATGAACAATCCCAGGGTTCACTGGGTATAATGAACCAAACTGAATGGACCTAACTTGTGGCAGCACCACATCATTAGAATCCTGGTCCGTGACAGAAACTGGCCCCATCTAGCTGCAATTAGTGTGTCTTTCCTCACTATGCTAATCTCTGAACTTTATTTTTCTAACATCTCCAAGCCCTTGTTATCACTGTGTTGTTGTTACAGATATACTTGACTTTCCTGTTCAGCTTAATGGACAATTGGGAGTTAATGCGAGAGTGATTTGCATGTTTAGGGACTGGCTAGTGCCAGCCATCCTCCTCTTCATCACCACAGTCATTCAGAACAGATTCCTCTGCAGTTGCCATTCTGTGCTGCAATGCACAGGTCTATTTTTCTTTGTCCTGTATATATAATCAAGCCAATCTTAGGGCTATTGTATGGCGCCATGAACACAATGAGGCATGATTGGTTAGAAGGGCTTAATTAAGAAGTATACACACTCAAAGACACACACACAGACACACGTGCATGCCTTTGAACACCAATCCCATAACAGAATTAGTCGAAAAAGTATCCTGTTTGTCTTTCTCCTAGGATCACATACATGACTCATTTAAGCCATAAAATTACAACACACTACTGCAATCTGCTTGGCTAACCTGTCTAATTCTGATGTAGCACTCAATGCAGGTTTATTACTAAATCTTTGCACAATTCTTTTGTGAAAACACCCAAATCATTAAAAAAAGGAAAAAAAAACCCTTGAGGCCACCCCCATGGGCCCCAAAGCTACAGATGGACAGAGACTCCTTCCCTGCCTTGCCGCTAGAGCAGGGCCCATGTTTTCTCACGTTAAATTGGACTACTTCAAGTGTACTGCAATTCTGGCCAGGCAAGCAATGGACACAGCTCTAGAGGGATCCCATACTGATTTAAGTCACCAGGGACCCTGGCAGAGATATTTTGTCTCTCGTATCTATATACTATTTTGGCTTTTGCTGGAGAGGCACCATCTTGAGTGTGGATGTGAGAGCAAACCAGATGGGGTCTATTCACACCACTTTGAGACAGCAAGAGTTTTTAGAGGCACCCTGCAGCCACTTCTTGTTATCTTTTGTCACCAATCAAGTGACATTTTTTCCTCCCTCTTTTCCACTGTGGGTGAATTCTCATGTTTAGTTGTCTATGAGCTTTGCCAGCATACAACTGCAAAAAAAGGATTTTTTAAATAGCAACACATCGAAGGTGACATTCGGAAATAAACACTAAGGGATAGGCTGATCACGAGAGCCAGTATGAATGTACATATGTGTGAATGAATACACACTGGTAATATGAGTAAAATTATTGTGAATTTTGCTTGTTGTTTTTATTGGTAATCCTTTACCAGTGGCACAGAAACATGCGGCAGCGAGTGGCAGTGAGCAGAGGTCAGCATTTCAAAGTGTGATGCAAAAAGGACCCATTGTTCACAATTTTGAACCAGTGTGAACGTTTTTTTCTCACAGACACCAGTATGGCTTGAAAATTGCTGCAGACTATGGGGGTCTGATTGTGTTTGTCGATAACAATTTTTCCAGGAGGTGGTGGTGGCGGTGGCAGCGGGCGTAATAAGGGTCTTGTTTGTTGACCAAAATTTTCCAAACTTTCACAAACAGGTAGGAAACTAATAAAAACTTGACACAAAATCATGGGGACCTGGCCTGGTGTCCACAGCATAAATGATGCCTATGTCCCCAACCTTTTTCAAGCCAGAGACCGGTTTAATGTCAGACATTTTTGCAGACCAGCATTTAAGGTGTCAACAAAATAAAATGATATGACCAACACAAAAACTGTGGTATTTTGTAAATATAATAATAAACCTGAATCCACTGTGTAATTATATAACTTTATTAGCAGCATCTTCCTGAAATGCGCTAATAACGATCAGAGTAACGTTCTCCTCTGCCCCTCATGCGCTCTGGTCGCTATGGTAACGCATAAATGTTCCTTTCAGAATAAGTTTTTGGTGCTGTTATGGCAATCTCAGGGTTTTCTGCCATGACTTTCATCCAGAATACCATGCAAAGTCGATGTCTCTAACATACTTAGATGCTACGGATTGAGATAGTATTTTTAAAAAAAGTTAAATCTTTTTGTACGGCCTGGTACCGACCCACATCCCAGTAAATGATGCTCCATGGCCCGGTACCGGTCCGCAGCCCGGTGGTTGGGGACCACTGTTCTACATCACCTATCCAGTGATACATGCAATCAAAAATACACTCAAAAATCAATAACCAAATATCTTATCTCCAAGCAAATTATGAATGATTTGATAAAAAATATTTTTTTTTACTGAATGTATGTTGAATTGTTTTATGTAATTAGTGCTTTTTACAGACAAAAACATATTGACTGTCAATTTAAATTATGCTTAGCGCCCATTGTCAGCTGGGATCAGCTTCAGCTTCCCCATGGCCCAAAATGAATAAGCAGTTAAGACTATGAACCAATAAATGGTTCATTGTCTTCGCTGTCTCAGGGTTCAGCATCAACAGGAGTCCAATCCATCACAGGGTCAACCCAGGGCTTGAACCCAAGACCTTCTTGCTGTGAGGATATAACTACTATCAACCAATATGATTTGACCAATATGGGCAATGGAAACCAATTGAATAGAACCTTGCCATTGTGAAGGTAGGGGAACACCACTGAGATACAAGGTACCATCCAGCTAAGCTGCTCCCTGGGTTCTAATAATAGCTGATTGCTGCTCCATATTTGCACATATGGATGGGTTTAATGCAGATGTCCCATTTGGTGGTAATGAATTTTGTGTTCCCAAGGACAAAAAGTCACTTTCAGTATTTTGTAATATTATAAATATGAATGCCTTTCTATTACCCGAATTTTTTTTCCCACTACTGTGCATGTGTATCCATGAAGACATGAGCATGTGTCTGTGTGCAGGTATTTGTGTTGGAGGAGGCGAGAGAAGAAGAGAGATGAGGCAGCGCCATGAGGTCACCGGTTATTCAAATGAGCACATCTGAATAATTTTGTGCTATATTCAGGAACATTCAAATAGCATTTTTACTGGGTTGATGCAAAAATAACTGAAGTACTTACTAGCTTAAAATCCAAAAGAAATAGCTTTTGAAAGATGTAAGGTTTTGACCCTGAACCCTTTTGCTTTCTCTTCACAAAAGACACAGGATCTCTCAGCCTCTTTGCCCATCATCAATAATGGATGAGAGTTGAATGGTGTCCACTTATGGCAACAGAGAGGACCTGGACAGTGCAAGGGTGTGTGTGTGTATGCACTGTGTTCAAAGGTGTGTGGACTTTGTCCTGCTATTCATATGTGCATGTTAATCAGATTTCTCTTTTTTCACATTCTGCTGTGCTATAGATTGTTGTACCTGACAGAGCATCCGCAGTGTGAGTTCAGACTGAAGTGTTGTGATTATTTCTCTCATGGAGGCTCACTGTAACTGCTGTAATCATGGCCAATAGCTGCCATCATGTCTAATGACAATAACCATATTTTGTGGAACAAGCACTACAGGAGGCAACTCTTGAACATTTGCCAGGCCAAACCATATCTGGACAGTTATTTATCCTGCAGAAAGTTAACAAAGGCTGGAGGAAAAAAATACTTTACAGATTCCTCCACGAACACTTTATGAGTTGGTGAATATGGGTCAAAATGCTCTGCTTAGAAAATGCAGGTCAGTTATTTCCTCTGCCATTGAACTCTGATGTCTTCTTTTGAATGCTGGGAGTGATTTTTCAGCTACTACACATCTACCATTCATACATGTTACCTTGCCTGAAGATAAAGTGTGTCAGTTTAAAAGTGGACTTGAAGATACAGTACTGTGCAGGTAAAATAATTATAAAAAATATTTTTTCTCAGCAATGTGTCAGTAAAATCTCATCTAACATCACAAAAAAAGAAATAAAGGAGCAAACCAATAGACATTAATTTATGTATGTATTTATGTATTTATTTATTTATTACAGGTAGATAAACAGATTACTCTCTCGTCATTGCATAGATTGAAGTTCACCATCAGAACCTGATTTAACTTAACGAAGGACTGATCAGATAAAATTTGGTGTTGGTGTCAACTGTATTATCTTTAGTTTTGTGAATACTTTAGAAAAAACATTCATCCACATCAAATAATTATGGAGTGTTTTTATTTGTTCATGTGTATAGATTTAAATATTTTTAGGGCAGCAATATATAGCTTCATAATCAGAATCAGAATCAGTAAATAATTTAAACGCGAGGACATTGGTTCATTCTGTTCGCGAGTGTAAACAAAGAATTGTCCCAGTTGCTAGCCACGTTAGCATTAGCATCCCAAACGCATGGCCACTAACAGAGATAAACAGAATAAAATTCTATCAAACCTCATAGTAAGAGAGGGCACTACATACTTTGTTTAAGCTAAAAAAGCTATAAATACTAACTTACAAAAAGCACAAAAATGACAAAATAGGTCTGTTCCTCAAGCATTAAGAAACTGGCTAAAATAGCTTTTCTGCAACATTGGAAATAAATTAAGCCTTGAAAGTTAAAGTAAACAATTCCTGCAGGTGCTTTTCCCAACTTCTGCTGATGACTTTCAAATACCTCTTTCTGAAAAAAGGCAGAACTTTAGCACAAAAACGTTTTTGATATGAAAGGCATAGCCCAGGTGGTACAAAAAGAGGATTAGCGTACGGAAAATGTGGTGGGTCATTGGAGATCGACTACAGACCGGAGTTTATTACAGACCGGCTACTATAGGAGACCGACGTATATTTGTCGCAACTCTTCATCACTGCTTTTATTGGAAATGGGCATCAATAAGAGATGGTATACTATTAGAAGATATATGGTTGTACTGTATATGGCTATTACAGTGGTGAAAAATGTATGTTTCGTCATCCTTGAAAATGGTTTGTTTTTCATAAAATTCATATTATTTTTTGTGACTAAGTTTCTGATGCTTTAAAACTTTTATTAATTTTTTTTTTTACTTAAAAAAGTAAATATATATGCCAAATGTCTTTTGTCTTTCTGTTCAGTGTATGTATATAATTAATTTCTTTTTATCTCCCTTTTGTATTAAAGTATATGTTGAGTTATTATATTTAGTTTTTGTAGTTTATATTTTATCTCTTTTCTTTACAAATGCACCAGGGTGGGGGGGCTGCGTGAAACGCTATTTCAATACACTGTGTACTGAGTATACGGCTGTATTGACAATAAAAACCTCTTGAATCTTGAATCTTAAATATAACTCATTATATCTATATTATCAGTTTCAATTTTGCTATTATTATTATTTTCAGTTTGCTTGTTGGCAATTTTCAAAGCAAAGTTCAAAGATAAAAACTAGACTCACATTTTTTTTTAACATTTTTATTCTAATGCATAACTCAATATCTTTTACTTGAATGTTTAGAATCCATACTTTTAATGTGATGTAGTGTAATGAGTAAGAAATAGTTTGAAACATGCTTATATATTATCAGTAATGATGAAAGAGGAGACATTGAAATCAACTCTGCAAATTGAGGCAAAAGAAAAGAAAATGAAGAAACTGAGCACCATAAGGATGTGGAACGTCTTCAGCAGGGCTGCAGATGAAGGAATAGATGAAGAATGTGTCCTCCTACATAATCTCAGCTTGACGCGTGTTGGCCATTCTGTCATGCAGACAACAGATAAAGCTTCTGACACTGTTCTGTGGATGTTTAACGCTTAAATGCTCATGTTGTATATTAAGATATTATTATGGGACCAAACAGACCGTTCTGCTCATCAGCATTACCCACCTGCATTCATGAGTACATAGCAAAGGCAACTTGAATGAGAAAGAAAGAAAGAAAGAAAGAAAGAAAGAAAGAAAGAAAGAAAGAAAGAAAGAAAGAAAGAGAAAGAAAGAAA
>JBBIGC010000001.1:48020496-48035493 GCA_037576955.1 Lepidarchus adonis
TGTGTGCATGTCTGTGTGTGTGTGTGTGTGTGTTGTGCAGGGGTGGGGAGGGGGGTGAAAGAAAGAGGGAGAAAGAGAGAGAGTGAGAGAGACAGAGACAGAGAAATTGAAGTACAGTCAGGACAAGACAGGGCTCTAAAACTCTGGGAGGTTGGGGAATGTAGCAGTGTTTGTGTGGGGCACTGGGGACGGCACTGTCATCGCTGCAGATTTATTGAGTTCAATAAGGATCCTCGAGCTCCAGCCAAGTTTAACTCACTGCATAATTAAAACCTTGCTGTGGAATCTTTCTGAAGTTGGAGCAGGAGTCATTCTCTGTGGTGTCAGGGAGAAAGAACTGCATACCTCTGCTTGCCACACACACACACACACACACACACACACACACACACACACACACACACTGTAAAGAGCTTCACCATCTATATGAGGCTTATAGTGTAATAAGATAAGGTCATCATTAGCACTCTGACAGAGAAGCTTATGTTGCTTCAGGCTACACACTGATGGTGTATTGTGTCCCTCCTGAGTAAGATAAAGCTTCATCCTGATTTCAGATTAGCTGTTTTTATCCTACAGCGGTAAATAATGAACTTATACATAAATTAACGTAGAAAAACTGATTCAAAAAGGAACTGTCAATTCCAAAGCAACAACAATCAGGATGCTTTAATAAAACAAGCAAACGACAAAGACTACTAATACACTAGTAAAAATAATAGCAAATCAATAAAAAAAATAAAAAAAAATACAATTAATTCATATATATACATTTAAATTAAAGGTTTATTATCTAAACATATGTATTTGCTATATTTTTGATGCAGCACTTCTTTTTGTTTACCTGATGGAAACATTGCTTATTGTTTTTTAGTTTTTTTTAATACAAGCAAAAGCAATATCATACAACTGCTTATTATAATAACACCGGACCTTAATATTATATTAGAGGGCTAAAAGAAATCAGCCTCGTGGGTTAAACAATTAGATGAGATCTCTCAATTTACAGCTCACTTCTAAATGTTTGTGTTAACATGTACCATTAGCATTATTGTCTATTGCAAGGATGCAATCTGTATTTTAAACTTGTCAATTACATGTTAAAATCTTGAATCCTAAAAAAAAAAAGTATTGGTATATTTCACAGCAGGAATGTACATTATTTCACCAACAGCATGGGCAGAATGTGACAAACCATGAATCACTACTATAGTTTGGTATTAACACTATATACAGTACTATGGTGTAAAGTATTGTAACAGAGCTGGGGGAGAGTTCTCATTGGTTGGTGTTGTGAGGCATCATGGGAGTTTGTTGTATGTGGTTGTAAAGTCATGTTTTAGGTGTTACAATAAATTTTGGAATGTATTGAGTTTGTGAACTAAGCTTCTGTGAATTTACAGTGTGGATTAGGTGGTGGATGACCAGGCCCCCATGGATAGAATTAGTGGGGGAGTTGATAACTCGGTGGCCTGGCCATCCACCCCTATTCCACACTGGGTGTTTTTGTTGTTTGGTGTGAACTCTCCTAGAGAGGGTGCACTGGTTCCGGAAGCTCTTTTAAGGGCTGGTAAATTAAACCAGAAGTGGCTACAGACATTTTCAAGTGCCGGAACCCTGTGTGTGAGTCTCCTTCTTCCCACCTGTTTTCCACATAAAAAAAAACGAAACAAAAAAAAGCTACAGTATATAGGACATTATGCAGGAAATAGGGTAAATACAAGCTTATTATGAAATTAAAATGGTTCTAATCAGGTTCTAAAATCCCAAAAAGTACTGATTGCAGACTGTGGGAAAATGTAGCTGTGTTTTCCAAACTTTTAAATGAACACAAATGGATAGCAAACATAAAGGGCATTACATAAAATACCTCACATCACTCAACACGAGCTCACAGAAGCACTGCACAATAACAGATACACTGCACACTAAATTACACTCTATAGGTAGAACTACTTGCAGTTCATTTGGTTGACGCCATTGTCCAAAGTGGCTTTTCATGTGCACAGGACAACACTGAAGTGAGTGCTACTATAAAAGCCAACACATTTCTTCTTAGTCAGTAAATACAGATGGTAAGTGCTACAACATGAAGCCTAAACGAAACTGTACTTTTTGAGAACTGTTATCTAGGCAGTTACAGGCTGAACTACTAAGTATGAGCCAAATTGTTTGTTTGCATTTTAAATCTTTTAAATAAAACTTATTTTGATAACTTATTTCTCTTACAAAAGTCCTACTGTCATTAGTAATAGTGGCAGATCACTCTATACGATTCAGTTCCAAAACACAAAATATCACACATGCAAGTGTCTTAAACATGAAGCTCTGGGTCTTGATCAGAGCTCTTTTGGACACGAGTGGCAGGTTGGTGAGACTATAGGAAAATACAGATATTATAGTTATAAATGGCCTTAAGCCAAAACACAGTGACTGAAGTATCATCCATGGTTTCTGCCTCTCCTCCAGCAACTTTGGATACTGAGGTTAAGTTTAGCTATAGAAGCCAAATATTTAAACCAACAAGCACATACTAAAAAATTTATGAAAAGAGGCAACACCAGGGGTGAATTCTCATTTTTCCCCAAACAGCACCTATTTAAGGAAAAACAGCTCTCAGAAATTCTGTTTACAAATCACAGTCAGCAAAATAATACTTTGAATTTACCATTTAAATGGAAGCAAATTCTTCTGAAACACTACATAATGGTTTCCATATTGCTTCTACCTCTGTAATTTGTTTTTTTCATCTTTTACACTCTGATGGACATGTTCTGACAGCTGGTGCTTTGCAAATTCCATGCAGTGCAGAAAATGCTACTATATCCCTTGTAGTAGAAGAAACGTAGTTTTCCACCAAATTTTAAAGCATGGCAGACCATAGATTGTTACAAACCACATTTCTAGAATAGTTGGATTTTTTAAAATAAAATGCAATTAAACAAGAATGTGTGAATTGTTTTATTGAAATGTACAATTTCAAAGACACGATTACTAATCTAATGTTTTCAATAATCACTTAAATAAAATGTGTTAATATTAACAATAGGAAACCTTCAAGCACTCAGAAGACCCTGCACCAGAAACCGTCATGCTACTGTGATAAATAAATATTGCAACATAAGCACAAGACAACACAATTACTTAACACATTGACTACATCAAGAAATTCAACTCTATGAAACTCTATTATGCAAAGAGCTTTGCAAATCTATGAACCTGATTTCATCTCAGATGTACTGTGCTATGATCAGATAAGTTCACTTTTTAGCCCAAAAAAGCTAAAGGTGCAAAAGCTTTAAAACCTTTTAGCCATAACATCAGTATTATCATATTGGGGGTGAGGGTTAAGTTCTCATGAAATAGGTGTGAAGGTCCCATTGACACCTAGATGTATCTTTGGATTTTAAGACCCCTGACAAGTCTTAAACATCCCCTTAAACATCTTTTTTTGAGTGTGTTTCTGGCATCAAATTCTAGTGAAAAAATTGGAAATCTTTTCTTTGAACTTTTACCAAGTAAAAAGGTTAAAGCGAGTTAACACCTCACTCATTCTTGCTTTCATTGCATTTAATAAAAAATCAAAACATTTTGGAAATGGGGTTTGTGCATTTTATTTTATGTAAAGAAAAAGGTGCCAAAAAGTGACCACATGTGGCCAAATCTTTTAGGTTTAAATAACTTACAGGGGGTCCTTGAATTATATTGCACTTGACATATGACAGTTCATGGTTACATTGCTAGCTACTTAAAAAAAAAAAAAAAATGCTGTTTGCATTCCAAGTTGTTGTGGGATTTGGTGTGCTTCATTGGAAGTAATGCATTATGGACTATGTAGTGTCTGGTGCTGGAAAACAGGTGGGTAATACAGGCAGAAATTAGGTAAAAAAAAAAAAAGAGTTGCGTTCTAGCAACTCTAGCAGCGAGAGTATGAGTTGGTAACACATATGGTCGTAGAACACAGTTGAATGCCTACTAAATGCTTTACGGTAATACTGCGAGAGAGACTGGTGTTACAGTAGCTACATGCAAGCTAAATTGTGCTCCATGTTGTTGTGGGATTTGACATGTTGAGGAGCAATTCATTGTGGACAATGTAGTGTGTGATCCTGGAAAATAGGTGGGTAATACGGGTGGAAAATAAGTGGGTAATACTAGTAGAAAATAGTTGGTAATACAGGTGGGAAAAGGTGGAAAGAGTTTATTTCTGAGTAGCGGCGAGAGGCAGTTGGCAGCACATATATACGATAGTAGAATGCAGTTGAACGCCTACTAAACACTTTACCGTAATATGGCGAAAGAGACTGGCGTTAGCTATATGCTAGCATATATATGACTTCCGACTTCTGACTTACATCACACTCAGAGGAACAGAACCCCAACGTAACTCGAGGACCTCCTGTATAATGTAATTGTTGTGTACAAATAGATGTTTTTTTCACAATTTGTCTGTGTATTTTTTGTTTTGTATTGTGTTGTATTTTTGAACCATCATCAGTGTATGAAGAAAAATTAAAAAGTTCTAGAAATCTCTAAAATGTTTTTCACATTTAAAATTTTTCAAGCAACTTCTTGTTCTTCTTTGGCATCACACAACCATTGTACCAATGTAAAAAAGAAAGTAGTATTCATACATTCACATACACTCTGTGTGAGTGAGTGAAAGCAAAGGTCACAAAACAGTTTTCCGTCGGAGGCCGCTGCATGAATGCAGAAGTCAGCCTTCATGTTTACTTCCACAGAGTGACACATTGTTTGTCGAAATGTAGCATGCTTATTATATATTTAAAGGACCTTTTGAAATGATTATGAGCTTTTGGCCCACGAGCTTCAGAGTCGACAACAGTCGGGAAAAAAAGAGGAAAACATCTCCAGAGCAAAACAAAGAGAACAAACGTGTGCATTTCTTCAAGAAAAACAGGATAATAAGGGTTGGGGGTGGTGGCATTTTTTGTTTCTGTTGTTTTGTGCCATCAGTCCTTGTCTTTGTCGTCAAAATCTGAAACTCAGAGGAATATAAGTAAAGTATGCAAGCTCTTGGAAAGTGTGTTACAGCAGATACAGTAGAGCTGATGTCCACGGAGAGGATTGGGCCAGGCTGTATACTTAGCAGTAATAATGAATTTTAAACATGGGGCGCGGTGGGGGCATCAGTTCTCTTTATATGTGTGTGTGTTTGAGCTGTAACAATATGTATGGTGCTTTGAGATCACAGTGCACTCTTCCACTGTAGTTAGCAGACCAGCAGAGGTGAAAGCTACAAAGTAATGGCTTTTAAAAGAGATGTAAAAAGTTCATCTTCAAGATGCCAGGCTAGCTTTCACAAATGAGGGAATGTAGAAGTGCAAGGGGAGAATAAACTGGTTAAGAATATGTTGCTTTGCAGTACAACTGACATTTGACTCCAGCTGGCAAGTGTTGTGTTCAAGACCAGTAGGTAAGATCAAGACTGAGACTGTAAAGCTGCTGAGCGTAGTTTTCAAAATGCCAAAATGTGATTTTTTATTACATTTTAAATAAATTTTTCGGATTGATTTTCTGAACATGCAAGTGGCAAAAACAGACTTTAAGCTGTTCAGTGGAAAATAAAAGTACAATCTACAACCTATAAATACAATGTACTAAATTTTATGGAAAACTAGGGCACAATTTAGAAATTTTTTTTCATTGCAGAGAAACACAATTGTTTTGAGGCAATGACATAAGATATGATGCTCTGTGCACATTAGACTGCTGATCGAGCCCTTTTTTTTCGTCCAAACCCGACAGAGCAGTGACAGACCCAACCCCAACCCGTACTGCATTTATATGTTTGTGTCTGAACCCGACCCGAACCTGATTTTTAATGTTCGGCTGAAACAGCCGCTGCTAAGCTAATATAATGATCCTCTTTTTAAACATACAAACAAGTAGACTTTCCTTTATATTCTGTTGTTTTGAAATTTCCCAATAACAGTTCATTTTGTACGTCTCCCATTATGCTTTGACTACAGCTACTTAAGGAAACGTTGCATTGTCATGGCTATGGAAACAAATCCCCACATACAGGAAAAAAGCAGAAGATCTATCGTGACGTAGCATACGCCACACTTTTAATTAACATTTAAAAAATATTTTTTAATAAAAAAATCTTTTGCAATTGCATCATGTGAGATAGACCTTCTGGGGCTACACTGTGTAATAGCCTTTACTATATTAATGATCAAATGTTTTGTGCTCACGTGACCGAACCCAACCAGAACTCGAATAACCATTGTGAACCCGATCCGAACCCGAGAGGACCCATAACCACAATTGCGGTGCTTACCATGAAAAGAGGCATTGCAGACTACATGTGCCATTGCAGCAATATAGTTACATATTATTTAAAATGCACTCACATTTACATAAAAAAGAAATAAAGTAACCTGTAGGTCTTATATGCTCCATACAAAATTACAGACATAAAATAAAAAAGAAAAGTGTGGAAACTAAGACCATGACCATTAACTCACCTGAGGCTTGATACCTACTCTAATACAACAGTACAATTGTTCACTCATAAATGCATCTTTGTGTAGTTACTGTTACTAGACTAGACAACTTTTACAGTACAAAAAATCATTTTCAACCTCAAATAAACTGTAGCACACAAAAGCACTTTCCCAACATTTGTTTAGAGGGTAATGTTGCATCCTACTATTTTTATCTGGTCTTTCAGCAATGAGCCATAGCTAATTTGTCTACTAAATCAGTACATACGGTATGCTAGAAAACTTTGGAAAATGCTATTTGTAAATTATCTTCAGCCTTTTAATAGTCTGACCAATTTAAGAAATATATGAAAATATTAAAACATTAAAAATCGTCAGAAAAAGAAAGAAAAGGGAATAAAATTACAACCCCCCCCACCAAAAGCTTCATGTTATACAGTTTTGCAACGGTCAAAATAAGCAGGTGAATTGGTAAAGGAACGTATAAACAAAGACAGTTCATTACTTTGGGCCAAATGTCATGAGAGGTGTGAGATGTGGGCATCAAATTTTAAATATGTTTATATTTACAAATTATTAGTTTATATTTACAAAATATTAGTATTTTAATTAGTCTGTGAATACAGACTGTTATTTTTACATTTGTCAGTTAATAAAACTAACATTTTTGTTTCTCCTGAATTCTACAGAAGGGTCGAAACTTCTGTAATGGTTCTACAGTATGTATGATATTTGTATTAATGCTTTGTAAAGCTTGCCCAGCCTGGCGACAGTAACTAGGAAAGAACACAGAGCAGAGACTGATTGGTTTCTTCTGTTACTATGAAACCAACACTACAAGGTTTCTTTTTCAATGCATGAATTTTGCTGCTGTAATCATTTGAATTGCAAATATTTTGTATTTATTGTCTTATTCACCTGTGAAAAGCTCAAATATTTAATCAAACTAAACACTCATGGATAGGTATATCACAATAAATGTTTACTGAACTGAATGATAAACTGTTGGGAGACCTACATATGCCATTTTTTGTGAAGAATATCCTAAAATGCTTTTCATTCTCTCCCTCGATATCTTACTGAGAAAAATCCAAATTATTGTTATATTATTATTATTTAATTGGATTGTACTAGCAATGCTAAATGTATTTTCTGTTGAATTTCTCCGACTCAGTGTTTGCAAGCTAAAGAAAACAGCCAGCACCCTCACATCTATTCTCCTCTTTCTTGCTTTTCAATCTGCTCATATTCATTTCTAACTGACAAAAACCTCACAGAACAATGTGAGGAATTAGTAATGTGTGTCAACAGAGGCTTGAAATGTGACTATTGTGCTTGCTTACATCAGTCAAAAAAAAGGAGAAAACAATCAGAATAATCACTACTGGAGAAAGAGGGGCCTTTCCCTCTAATGTTTTAGCTTGGGAACTTAAAAGACTTTGCATTGACAAAACATGACAAAAGCAATGCTCTGACCAGATGTCCCACAATGCATTGCGGGCTGGCAATAATTCAGGGCAGGACTAAACAGCTGGCTCTCTGACAGGAGAGCTGCCAAGAGTTGGCAACAAGAGACTAGCAGAGAAGCAGCAGGCTGCTAACCCTGCTCACATTTTTAATTAGATCCACACACCCATGTCTTTGAGCCATCGTAAATATACAGATGACATGCAGAGCATCATTTGTTCAGAAATATTTGCTTACAAAATACTCTCTGGATTCTCTCTGTGTTTAGCTAGCAATTTCGAAAGGAGTGGGACCAACAGCAGAATCTGTCAGCTTTTGGGAAATGTATGGTTCAGGAGAAGTGCAGAAATGCAATAAATGTCCCTTTGAAACTTATTTACAATTGGGAACTGGTAATGGTTATCTGACTTATTCCTCTTGCAAATCTGTTTCAACATCAGCATTCCATAATTCATATTCCACTGCTTACTGTCTTTTTTTGCACTACCATCAGCTACATAATTACAGCAAAGATTTTTTTTAAAAAGGGGTCATGAAAATAAATCAACCTAATTAGTTCAATGACACAAACTTTTGTGGGAATTGAATCTAAGAAAAAAATATTTTAATAAAATGTGTCAAATATTGTATGCTCCAATTAATACTGAGGTCACATGAATGTTTAGGAACTCTAAGGTGGACAGCCCAGACTTGATGTACAGTATACTGGTGTATAAACATCCGAAAATAGAGTCCAAAGTTGCATAGTAGTTTATCAACATGGAGAACATAAATAGTAATAAAGTGAGCTTCTTTGGACAATGGCTATAATAACATTTAAATTTTTAAGACAATAATAATCTGTCAAAACTGTAGCTACAGGTAACATTGTATGATAATAAAACATTTAAAATGTGAGTCAAAAGAAAGTTGTTAATCTCATATGCATACTAACTAAGCACCTAAAAATATTAACATTACATAACTTTGACCTGATCTACAATCAGATTAGAGAAACCTACAGTATTTTTGGTAACAGGCACTTAAAGCAGATTTGATGGTTAAGTAGAAAGATGTAGCCATTTTTATATTTAAAATGGAAATTTGATGCTGCTGCCAAAAAGCTAAAGTTCAGTCTGCTTGGATATTCCAGGAGTACAATGACCTAACATCCATGCAAAAATGCTTAGAAATTACTATAAGATCAAACATGGGTGTATCTATAGACTTAAGGGTTAACATGAGCTTTTCTCAGTGCAGTACATAATATTGTGATATTTCTGGTGGGAATCTAAAGGAATCTCAGTCTGTGTAGGGCAAAACTGAAACCACCATTTAACATGAATGTGTTTAATGTGTGACCTTTGAGAACAAAAAATGCATGAGAATGGAGTCCACTGTAACTTAATTATTGTGGAAGTTTCTAAAATGAGTAATTACTTATTGTTACTAGTTATGTTTTTCAAATGTAATTAAATCACTCTATTAATTGTGGCATATAAAGTAATTCAGTACTAGAGAAAGTAATGTTGTGCAAATTCTAATTGTTTAATTATTTAAATTTAAATAAATAAAATTTAAGCCATATTTTAAAGGAAAAAGCAGCACTAACTTAGTTGTTTGCTTAGCAAGTTGTTGTATGGGCCTGGGCCACTGCACTGAATGCACAGCATGATAGATTTAATGTTGTTAAAGGGCTGAAACAAGCAAATAATTCAATAAACCAAAATAGAATCTCAGAAACTGCATTATTTATTTTGATCATTTGTTACTAATTTTTGCAAAAGTGATGGAATTACAGTAACACATTTTTGCATCATGACATACAGCCGAAACTCTATTAAATGAAGAGAAAGACATACATTAACTATTGTGTTTCCTTAATGATAGGCAGCCCCATTCTATAAGCTGCAGAAAATGCTCATTTATGTTTTAAAACTCTATGATATGTCGCCCCATGAATTAGCTGCAGCGTTACTGAATTTACATATCTGAAGTAAAAGCAACTAACTTGATACGCCCCTGGACGCTTTTGCAGCTCTATACCAGTAGTGACATTATACCGTAGTTAAGCATAAACAATTAAATTAATAAAATTTTGAACATACTGTTTTCATGCAGCAAAGCAAGAACTATTCTGCAGAATTTAAGCTCCACGCAATGTCTGCAATACCCAAGTTGAACGCATCCAAAGTTAGTGACAGCAAAAAAGTACAGGTCGCAATTGATGTATACGGATCCAATTTGAAGAAAGATAAGCCTAATAATTTTTCCATTTTAGTGTTGCTAATTTTATACTGAAGAATTTACATGGAGATGGATGATTGACATTGCTGCGTGACGGAGCAGTGCAGAGCCATTTTCCAGCAGCAAAGAAAGTATTTTTTTATTTTTCTCGCCAGAATATGACAACCAGATTGTGAGGTTGTACTTAGTATGTACTTAGTACTCATATGCTGCATTTAGACGAGATCAACTCTACAACTTGTTTATTTCCAGTTGTGTGGGGAGAGCAATGCATTATGGACTGTGTAGTGTGTGGAGCGGAGAATGGGTGCGTAATGCAGAAACCAGGTGGAAAGAGCGTTGCTGTAGCCTGTTAGTGAGAGAGCACGGGTTAGCAGTGCATGTTGGAGGGGCTTGGAAATGGGAAGTGGGAACAGAAATTTTGCTCTGTGCTGAGAGAAAAAAAAAAAAAGTGTCCCAAAATGGAACTCTGCCTCCGAGTGAGTCTCTGCGCTGGCTGGTTCAGAAGTGCATTAAAAGTTGGAAAGTTACCCTGAGTGACACTGCCATGAATCTGAGGTATCGGGGTCGAGCATGGGAAAGCTAACATAAGCAATGGCGCTTTAAATGTTTCACGTTTTATACTAACCTGTCACTGATCTGTCTTTGCTTTGCATTGCGAACTGTTCATTGCTGCAGTAAACAGTACATTTAAATGTAACTAATCATTTGGGGATGTCATGTTTTTGTGCACTGAATAATTTTTTTAGGATTGTGTTTTCTTGTTTTTAGATTTTTAAGCAAACTGCACCCAATACTAGGTTTGCAAAATCAATGTATAAATCGTGGCCTATCATTGGCGAAATACGGTACATGTTAGAAGTGCTGTTCAGTTAATTGGACATGGGTTAATGTAAGATGTATCAAATGATAGTGGAAACATATGCTGTGGTCAGATAAATCCATATTTCCATGGCCAAGTTCTCCAAGCCAAAGATTATGTGAACAGCATGGTAGGGCATGCATCACTGGCCATTGTATGGGTGTCTTGCATTTGTACAAATGTACCATTGATACATAGACAAATAGTGGGATTTTAGAGAGACACATGTTTGTATGTGATATTTTCCCTTTGAATGCTTTGTTCAGCAAAACAATGCCAGGTCTCATTCTGCATGCGCTGCAACCCCGTGGCTTCGCAGACACTAAGTGAATGTTTGACTGAGTTGCCAGCAGCCAGCAAGATCTGTTGCCAATTGAAAATCACAAAGGTTCAAGAGAATTGAACTATCACAGGATCTTGTATTTATTACATTTTGCACACTGTGACAATTATTGTAGAATTGAGGTTTGCATTTTAGATTGGCTTTTTCGGATTTGTCTACTCATAGACCTCTTGCACCAGGTACTGGACTTAACATTAAATAATGCTTCAGTGCACAAAAACACATTGCAGGACATGAAACTTAAAACTAGCTGTTTTATTGCATGAACAAGAAGTATGTATATTACCATGTAGCCCTGGTTTCTAAAAACCACAACTGACCACACAAAGAATTTCTGCAGTATGTGCTTCTATTTTTCTCTGCTGTGAAACACACCAGCCACCCAGGCTGGTACATGGTCAAGTGGCAGAGTCAAGGGCTGAGCATTTTTCTCCAGGGGCACTCAAGTGTCAACATGTTTTCAAGCAGAATTCCCAGGAATTGTAAAGAGCAATGATTTTCTTACAAATTTTCATTTCATCATATGTAAGGCACAACCAATACACCCAACTCCAGCCATTAACTCTGACCTTCTAAAACTTTCCATACGTTTTGTGAAGTTCATTGAATTTGCAATTATTGGAAGTATATATTACTCCTGCAAAATTGGAAATAAAAAAAAAAGTTGTACACTCATCAGAGGATGCATATTTTGGATTTCAGCATTCCCCAAACAGAAATAATTTAGAAAAATAACTAAAATGGGAAATCTGAAAGATGTGAAAATATATAATTGATCAGTTATTTTGTGTGTATTTATGCATATATCTGCAGAAGCATATATGGTCATTTTAACAAACTCTAGCAATTATTTAACTTAAAATGTGATCTGGAATTGCAGGAAATAAAAGCAAAAAACAAAGAAAGCAAGAAAGAAAGAAAGAAAGAAAGAAAGAAAGAAAGAAAGAAAGAAAGAAAGAAAAAAGAAAGAAAGAAAGAAAGAAAGAAAGAAAGAAAAAAAGAAAGAAAGAAAGAAAGAAAGAAAGAAAGAAAGAAAGAAAAAGAAAGAAAGAAGAAAAGAAAAAGAAAGAAGACAGACAGTGAATTACTTTCCCCATTGGCTGAGAGAAGTCCCCAGTTCCTTACTCTCCTGAGAGGTCACCAATAACTGCACTCAGAAGAGATCCTAACCTTAGCAAACACAGGATGACCAGAAGTGAAATATGGGCCATCTGTGGCCATCGCTTACAGGGGGACGTGACCCTTGAGCAGGAGGCACTTGGCACATCTGCCCAGGTTTGTCAGATCACTGCAGCTTTGTAGGATGGACAGTCCTTTCCTGCTGGGTGCATCTGGGCCTCAGGGATCCATCAGCTCACTCTACCAGAGAGAAAGAGAAACACTTTACCAGAGGAGAGAAGTGACCACACAGTGATTTTTCATCCCTTTAGGTAATCCGTCCCATTAAGTGTGACCTTTATTGTCTTAAAACAAATATATTTTTTACACAATTATAAAATGGCAGCTCCCATTTACTTTTAGCAAATATTTCACACCAACCGACCCATTGTCTATTTTTAACTTTAACACCCATTGGTACAAGGATTTTCCTTCTTCTGTAACATCACCTTCTTAGAGAGAAGTAGTTTCATTCTGAATTGATGAAATCATGGCCAAATATTGTCGCTTCAGCCTGTGTAGACCAGCAGCTTCTTTTCTTTGCAGACTTAAAAATGTTATGCTAACAACTGTGGTTCACTTACACACGCAAATGTGATCTTGCAAGGCAGAATCAAATCTGAGCAAAATTCTGGTAGCCTTTAGGTAAAACAGATCTCATTTCCTGTCTTGTTGGGGCCACAGAGAAGTCATTTCGTGTTGCATTTCTCAGGGAACTCCTCAAGTCCAAAACACTGTGGCACAATGCGTTTGCTCAGACATCAAAGGAGAGTCTGTTAATTGCTTGGATGCGTCCCTGTATTTAATAAGTAGAAGATTTAAGCCATTGTGTGTGGTGGGGGTATTTTGCTGGAGATCAGTTGATTGCAGTCTCTCACTCTCTGCTGTGCTGGAGCTCGTTTTTGCAGGGGCCTGTCATGGCGAAAATAGGCCTTTGAGGCCTTTGGCACGGGGCCCAGATGGAGAGGGCCACTGGGGGGTGTTGGTGGTGGATGCGGTGGGGGGCGGGGGTGCTGAGAGCAGACAGAGCTCCAGGGCAGGTGTTAAAATAAGCACCCTGGTTCTTTTGGTGCTGATCCCTGTAAAAACAAGTCCGTCTGCCAGGCTGCAGTCGACCCAACAAGGTGCTAACACATGGGCCGGTTGCTGTGAGACAGCATTCACTGTTTACAGGATCTCTGCTCTTCAAACTGCTCAAAATCCCAACCATTTATCTCCCGTCTTTGTCGAGAGCCACTGTCCATATCTGCAAAAGCTCCTCCAGTTGCAGCTCTTCTTTTTTTTGTTCCATTGTCAAATGAACAAGCAGACATTTGTCAGAGGCCTTTGGTTTAAAGGTGAGTGGGAGTTGTCAGGGAAGTGTGCAAGGTCAGTGACGACTACTCAGTGTAGTTAATTAATTATGCATTCAGAAACCAGCTCCAACACACGATCCCTGCTGGGGTTTTGAGTCAATGAGATTTGGGCTCATGCTCGACATGTAGTCCGCCAGAGAGTAAAAGGTGCTAAAAACATGCTTAAACAGTGCAAGCACATCACATCCTGAAGCAATTGCTTAAAAAAGATCAAATATAGCAGTATCCCAAAGTGAATCTACCGACATATGGACAAATAGACCAGACAAAGATCATGTGACCTGTGCTCTTGCCTATATCGGCCTAACTGTTTCAAATCCTCTCAACATCGTGATTTCCCAGTGTAGTTTCAAAGCAATAGATGTGCACTTGGCCTTCAGACAATAACCCTCTCCTTATTAACCCTCATCCAGTTTCTCCTGATTTTCCTCTTTTGTGCTCATATTTCGCCTCACAGCCTTAGATTTATCCTTAAACATTTTAACACAGGCTCTGGCCCTTGCTAATCGTATTTCATAAATATTCAAACATAGAAATCTCCTTGAGGTGTCTTATCTGCCAGGAGTGATAATCATCTTAACTGCGGCCATTATGATTTTAATTATCCCACTTTGATTTTAAACTTGGCTTGGAGGAGTTGGTTATTCTGGGCCTTGCACACTTACAGGGGCAGAGGTCTTGAGTATTAAGGCTTTGAACTGGAACACATCAGAACCACAGTTGAAAATCTCCTGTACTTTTTAACGAATGTTCCTTTTAATGATAAGGAACATTACGGCAGCATTACTCATGGCTCATGGTAACTATATCTTACATAAGACGCAGAGCTTAATTTTCATGTTATCACAATTTTTAAATATGAAGTGAAAGAGTGGCAATTTTTTCTTGTGAACACAACCCATCACGCATAGTGTAACACAATAACATGTGACCTTTAACCCAGAAAGGGAGGAGCTAAGAACCGTGCATGAAGTGTAACAAGATGGTTCCTTGCTCAAGAGTACCACAGTGGTACCTGAACTAGGACTTGAACCTGCAACCCTCTGATCACAAGAGCATGATAGATAGATAGATAGATAGATAGATAGATAGATAGATAGATAGATAGATAGA
>JBBIGC010000001.1:48136835-48149769 GCA_037576955.1 Lepidarchus adonis
ACACACACACACACACACACACACACACACACACACACACACACACACACACACACAGACACACACACACACACAGTTCTCCAGCACAATGACAGTATGTAAGAAAACCCTGAAGATCTCTCTGTATCTCTGTATCTGTACAGTCACACAGTCAGCAAAATGCATGAAAGCCTTTATAAAAAAAAAGGAACAAAAAGAGAGACAGGAGAAGAGAGAAGAAGAGAAATACTGAAAAAATACCATCTCTCTTCCCAACTACAATCCCTTCAACCACCTACATACACCCCCCTATCCCTCCCCTCCGCACAGCACCTCACTTGGAAAGACACAGGATGAAATGACATTATGCATATGAAAATGTCCAGAAAGATGTTTGATTTATGTATGCATTAGATGCAAATTCTATTACAGGACACAAGGCGGCTGTGAGATTTCTCTCGGAACACTCGGCTGCCCTGATCAAACCCGATCTCATTAATTCCGACAAGGGGAGAAAGATAGAAGGAGCGAAAGAGGGAGAATTGGAGAAAATTTACAACCCGGACACAGATTTAACAAAAAAAAAAAGGGGGGGGGGGGTGTAAATTGCATTCTAGCCTCTAAGGCCACAGCAGACTGACTTCAGCAGCTCAGGCTGGGCAGCCCAACACAAGCGCACTCAAAACTCCAAACAAAGTGGATGATCCAAGTGAACTTATATAGTATATAGGTATAGTATATAATATATCAATAAATGGTTCTTTATAAAGACTCTTTATTCTTAATATTGGCAATGCTTCTCTGCATACTACAAAAATTAAAGCAATAATTTCAAAACTGTATTCAGAATTAAAAATGGCATGTTGTAGGGAAACATACAGATCTTCTTTACAGTGGGGGTAGAATAAACCTAGTGTTTTGATGTCAACAACCACATCCAGTGAACCTTCATGTGTGTTCTGAGTTTGGGTGTGGTGATAATGGTAAACGAATGACAAATCTGCAAATATACATTGTCTCTGGGGAGAGTTTTGCTTTATGAAGCTCTGCCTGTTCACTATGAATGTGTTTTCTGTTACATTTAATGCCAAAACAGTAATGTCTGCTGCATCAGGCAGCATGTCATGTTATGACCTTATGTTAAGCTTTAGGATGTATGTTCAGATGTCTGGTTCCTATCACCCCCACTGTGAACATTTCTGATTTTCTAAGATTCTACACTAGAGTTCATTGCTCAAAACACTCAGAATGACCTTGTTTACATCTCAGAGATTGAATTATGCAGGAAATCTGTGGCCGCCTCAGATCTTAAAGTGATGCTGGATAATCGCAGTATATACATAAATCTGTGTAATTAAGATCCGAACTCTAGGGAAAGAAGAGTGGAAGAGCAGTGTTGTTGAATATACACTGTACATATTAACTGTACTGCTTATACACAGAAATTATATAGTATTTTCACCTGAAACTAAAGTCGGAGGTCACATGGCACAGCTTATAATGCGTTGTTTAGGGTTCTTCCTGAGATACAGCGGCAGTGTGGCCACTCCTCCGTCCTCTCCTCGCCTTCTGTCGCACCTCCGGTGATTGAGGTCAGGCCCAGGGTCTTTTACTGGCCTAACTAATGTGATTGCATCAGAGCAATACCCTTAAAATACATCGGGCCATGATCTGCATACTAATTGGCTCTACTGTCCTTGGCAGTGACCTTGGGAAGGCCTTCAATCCCAGTTGGGGGGGTGGGGTGAGAGTGAGGAAAATACAGCATCCGTCAGGTGCACACATTGCCATGCAAAGACACCCTTGCTTGGTGTAACCTCTGTTAGCAGCCCCTGTTATCTCCCTCTCTATGCATCAATGCAAATTATAACAATGGCCAGGGCTTTATTCCGGGGGTAAGCCTGCGTGACCTCCAGTGACAGGGAGCGGGGCAAAAGAGACAAAGAGCCGTTTCCCTGCGACTGCACATGGCCACTGTCAAAACGCCTCACTACCGCCGGCCTGCCTGTGCTCCAGAAATGAGATATGGCGGTTTGGGTGGAGGGGGGGTTGTAGCGCAAATGTAATCTGAGACCACAAAATGCAAAATAAAAGCATATGTTTCATATGTTTGTGACGCACTGCTTACTGTTTCCCCTTGAAGGATGCCTCATGTTAGCTGAAACTGCTGAGCTTCTCAATAACTTAACTGTGACATTTCTGTTGGGCTTTTCTCATCTGAATATTCACTCCCCCACCCAAGTCCCACGGGAGTCCAAAACTGCATTGTATGGAAAACACCTATCTATCAGCCTTCTTTAGTAATGCAAGGTTGTTTTACAGTAGCAATATAAGGGAGAAAAACACTTTCATTCTACTAGAAATAAGATATCTAAGTCAGTTTCTTATTTTTATTTAGTGTATACAGTTTTTTCATTATTAAAGCTATAATTTACTGTACAGAAGAAAAAAAGCCGGGTCATGCAGATGCAGAGAAACAAATCCAATGACATAAATAAGGCATGGAAAACATGGGCACTGAAATGATTCAGCTGAATAAAGGGTCAGTCTGTCTGCAGGTATTTGTTCCGATCATGCACCACAACACCAGATTTCAGTAATTAGGCTCTCGTCCTTGTTAAGGAGCCGAGCTCATTAGTAAAATGAGGTGAGTTGGAATAAATACCTGGCTGGGCACCTGGGATATAAATGGTCTGCTTGTATTTGTTTGTAACATTGGGCTCTCTCTTTCTTTGTCTGTCTGTCTGTTTGTCTGTGTGTGCGGGGGAGGAGCAATGGTGGTGCAGTGCTTAGTGCTGTCACCTTACAGCAAGAAGGTCCTGGGTTCAATCCCCAATTTGCCCACAGGGGCCTTTTTGTGTCGACACCCCCATGTTCTCTGTCAAAGGCTTGTGGTTTAGCTACGATAGGCGTGAGTGTGTCTGTCTCTGTGTTTGCCTCCTGTTCAAGGTGTACCCTCTCGTGCCCCATAGTTTGCTGGGATTGGCTCCAGCTTCCCCGCAACTTGAAATGCATAAAGCAATTTGAAAAATGGATGGATATACATACACACACACACACACACACATTACTTGGAACAAGGCATACATTTGATTTGCAGGACTGCAGAAACAACATTTAGTTTTTGGTTGATACAACTTTTTGTTTTATTTATTTATTTTTACATTATAATGAACTCTTTCAGCTGCTTTAGTGACTAGCAGCCATATCACTTGGGCACTCTTGGTGTATCAGCGGACATTTCAAGGTGGATGTGTTGGACAACTTCTGAGGCGCTTGCTGAGGTTGAAAACGTTTATCCTGAAGCAGATGCATTCGCCTTGGCACTGATTATTCCACAAGAGAACAGCCAGGCAATCTGCTAGTCTAACATATGCTCAATAGAAAAAGTGTTGGAGAGTGACAGGTAGTGGTGGGGAAAAATCTGTCTATATGTTTGAGGCTCGATGCAGCCGGCATGCTGCATTATGGGCATGTGTTTCTCTCCATGGCTGTTATTACTCTACTCAGAAGTGTGTAAAGGAATTTAGGAGACATGGAGAAGAGGAAGCAACGCAGAAAGTTCTTTTCAGTCTACTTTGGCTGCTGTTGATGTACAGGACCCATATAGCATTCATTTCTTTCGGTTTATGTGCTTTATGTTCCAAAAACAGTAATAGTTGATTTTTACATGAACGTTTTTCTATCCTCTCTTTATTCCAGAGAACTGATCAGGATATTTTTGTCACTGTACCTTTTACACAGATATATATGTAAATTATCATTGTTTGGTAATGCTTTTCTATATTGCAGCTCACTCAAAAACTGTATGTGTGCACCACTCCTTATAACTTGAAATGTGTTGTTGTATACAGTGGCACGAAAAAGTATGTGGAATTTTATGGTTTTCTGAAGTAATTTGTCAAAAAAAAAAAACCTTTATCTAAGTCAAGGACGTTGACAAATATAATAGCCTGAAAAAAAATCTTTTTTATGTCTTTATTGAGAGCAACCATAAACAACTCCTTTTGCTAGTGGAAAAAGTATAGAGTTGGAATTAATAACTGGTTGAACACCCCTTGGCAGCAATAACCTCAACCAGGCACTTCCTGTAGCTGTGTATTAGATCCATTTTTCCTGCAGAACTGCTTTAGCTTTATCATAATTATTGGACGTCTCATGTGTATGGCTCTCTACAAGTCATTCCATAGAATCTCCATTGGGTTGAGGTCTGGGCTCAGATTTGGCTGCTCTAAAAGATGAATTTTGTTCTGAAGCCGTCCTGTTGTGGACTTGCTTTGGTGTTTTGGGTCATTGTCCTGTTGCATCACTCATCTTCCCCTCAGTGATTGCAAGCTGGACAGGCCCTGATGCAGCAAAGCCCAAATCATGATGTTTTCTTTACAGTAGTGATGTTTTCCTGGTGATATGCCATGCAATTTTATGCTGACACCACTGTGGAGTGTCAACCTGCTCTTTCTTTGGCTGTCATTTAGGGTTGTTCCTTTACCTCATTGATGAGTATTTGTTCGAATTGACTTGGCGTGCGCTTCTTGGTAGATTATCCACAGCCCCAAAGTGTCTCCATTTGTAGACTAGTGAATTTTTAAATAGTTTGAAATCATTTTGTAACCCTTTCCAGCTTTATGTAAATCATCAATTCTTGATTATATATCATTTGAAAACTCTTTTTGGCCAAGGCAAAATAAGCATATTCTTCTGCAATTCAGAAAAAAAGCATTTCACTGCTTGTTGAACGTGTATAACTAGGCATGTGATGAAAAAACATGTTGAATCTCAAATCTTCTTCTTCTTCTTAAAACTCAAAATATTTCACTCTGATCTACACTTCCAAATTCATTCTCTTAACAAGCCTCTATATACGCTAACACCTGACTCCAATTGGGTTTTTCAGATCATTATTTCAAGGGTTCACATACTTTTTCCACTAGCAATATGAATGGTTTATTCTCAATAATGAGATAAAAAAGATCAAAAGTTTAGAAAATGTTTGTGTTATTATTTATTAATTATTATTTATTATTGTATAAAGATTATGATGTTTGTAAAAACCTTTGACTTAGATGAAGATCAGATCAAATGTTATGACAAATGAATGCAGGAAAACATCAAATTCCAAAACCTTCGCAATCTTTTTCTTGCCACTGTATGTATTTTTGTGAACTCACAAACGAATGAATTGAAAAAAGGAACCAGTTTTTTAGTCATGAAACCTGTGTAGTCATGGACTGTATGGACTAGAGAAATGGAAGTTTCAATATTTCCAAATGCTTACTATGTGCTACATCAGCCTGTTTCAAATAAACAGAGAAAATATAATTTGTCATGCAATAAACACCTTAAGGTGTTTGAAAATATCTAGTTTGTTGATTATAGTCTCCTTTTTGATCTTGTAGGTAGAACATGCATAAAATGATGAAAAATCGCAACCACCTTGAATACAACATGTTTCAGGGAAGAACATAGTCTCCATTCAAGTGAAAGCAATAGTCTTCCACCTATTAAGAAACTTTTAAACAAGACTGACTGACATACCTTCAGCAAACTGTAATAAAATAAAATGACCCACATACATTCTAAAAAGTAAACCTAGCATCTAATGTTAAGGATCAAATGCGTAGATACAGCAGCCAAACAATTCAAAAAGTTGCTGAAAATAATTGCGAACTGCAGTATTTCCTTTTGAAAATCAAAAATGTAGGATGTGATAATTAAAGGAAGGAAGAAAGCAGGGCCAAAGTGTGCAAGTACAGCGGATGCTTCCACACTTTTCTCTTTTCTCCCTTATATCTATTGTATGACTTCATTTTTATGTCCCATTAAAAGCCGAACGCATCAGACAAGTCACTCAAAGCAGGGCTCATGGGACAGCATAGCTCTGGATCTGCGCATCATTAGACACACTTCCACTCACATTATCTTAGTTCCAGCCCACCGCCCCCAATGAAAAACAGAATTCAGATTTTGTTTTGTTTCTATCTTTTCCCTCCAAATTTCAATACAAAAGGAATAGAGTGAAAGCTCGGAGGAATGTGCAAGGGATCCAATCGGAGATATTTAAAGCGTAGATATGCTTTGGTACAGCTAAAGTCCCCTAGGTCGTTTAGTTTTAGGGGTTTTTTGCTTTTTTTCTACAAAAAGCTGTGAACACTCTTGCCTGTAAGTGCTCTCCACCATAAACAACACTTTTTTGTTCAGGGAGAAACAATGCCATGTAAAGGGGGGTTGAGGTCCTGACACATGACATATTGGACGTATATATGTTTGTATGATCCCACAGTCTAAGTGTGTGTGTGTGTGTGTGTGTGTACTATGAACAGTAGTATGTGCTCAAGCACTTAAGGTGTATTTGATGAGTTCATGAATAATAAATCTAATCCAGTCACATCACACAGCTTTACTGATTCATATCTCCCTGCATTACTGTTTGCCTTAATAAACTTCACTCGACTCCAGCAACCACACAAACACAGCAGTCTACTAAACTGGCTATGAACTGATTCCTCTCTAACACTGTAAAAAGGCAAAGCAACACATTTACACATTGCCACTATCCTAAAAAAAATCCTGTGACTGATGTGGGAGGAGGAAGAAAAGTTTGCTTTATAAATAAATAAATAAATAAATAAATAAATAAATAAATACATTTTTTTTTAAAAAACAGGAACTATATATATATTGCCTTTCCAGTTGGTCAAATTATTATTTTGTATTTAATTGTATTTTATTATATTTTATTTTATTTAAGTAATATTTTAAATCCTCCAACAATTTCACGTTAAAAATCTGGACACACCTGAGTTTTTTTTTTCCTTTCTTCAAAAAGGCATTTTGATAAAATACTTTAATGTGTGTTTCAAAAACATATAAATAATGTCTTTAATTTACAGAATGAAAATATAAATTTTAAAATGCATGTTTTTGTTTTAAAATTATCACAGTGTTCCGCAGCCGACAAGTGCACAGCATATGTGCATCTTCTTCAGTCCTGTTGGAAAAACATCCCAGGTGGCTCCTTGTGAAGCTGCTTGAGAAAGTGCCAAGAGTCTGTAAAGCTGCATGAAGATGCTGTAGAAAATCTAAAATAAAAGATTATTTGGAATTGTTTATCAGTTGTTTTGGTATCTGCATCATTCCATGCCTTCACTATTATGTGTTGAAGTTGATGACTAAACAGACTTCACATTAAAACTGCAATTTTTAAGCTACACTTTTTGATCATTTAGCACAAATAAAAAATGTAAAAATAAAAAATAAAAAAATATAAAAACAAAAAATATATATAATATAAATTTTATATATATATTTTTTTCATTTGTGCTAAATGATCAAGAGTAGTTTAAAAATTATAGTGCTCAATGCTCAGTGTTTAAAGTTGCTGTACAGAAATGTAAGTGAATAAGAAAAGTATTAGATATATACAAATTTACAGCTACTGTACTGTGTCAGTGTTTGACTCAAGTCCAAGTTATGTGACATGAGTGCAAACCTATAGTAAATTGTAACATCGGTTCAAGTACTAGAAACCTGGATTTTGTTTACATGTGCAGCAGAGGTGAGTAGTTTCCTAAAAGGAAAGTGGTTTCTGTATTTTCTACTCTCTTGTTCTTATTACTTATACTAGTTGTCCCCCCACTGACCACACTGACGAACACTACATTGAAAGGAAATGCAGGAGCATACACACACCCACACCACGTTCCACAGTCTCAGACCTTGTAGGACTATCCTAGCAGGACTGTCAGGAACTGCAACTATAGTTGACATGCAACACACTAAAATGCAAACAATGGCCTGACATTTTCTTTCGAATGTCTTTGTCAAAGGCAGGGAAAGCTGCTGAATGCTGTGGCATAGAGGCATTTGCCATTCTGATGCCAGATGCTTTATACAGGTGAAAGTGAAGTGGGGTCCCTCAGGGATCCTTTTATGCCGAGCAGCAGGAGGAAAATGTTAAATTGTACCAGCCCTCTTTATATGTATATAAAAATGTCCTGAACAAGATGCGTATCTTAATAGATGAAGTAAGAGCAAAAGAACTATAATTTTAATCAAATCTCAGGCTTATTCGTAAGAGGCTGTCGCGCGGCTATTGAGGTTTTAAATGCATGTTGTTGGGACTTGGTGAATGGGCTCAGCAGGGGGTGTCTCGCTCCATAATTATCCCTCACTTACAGGTATTTCTGTTGCCATGGTCTTTATCTTCTCTTGTAAAGAGGAAATCAATTTGTACAGATGTATATGAGAAAGGTGATTGCCTTGTTGAGGCAAGAGGGGAAGAAGCAAGTTGGAAAAAAAAGTATTCTCGTAAAATGGACAAGTCGTTTGGAAAATTGAGAAGAGGTGCTGTGAATGTGTTTGTTTGTGTCTTTGTTTGGTTGTATTTAGCCATTGCCATGAGTGCATTGTGATGAGTGCCGGTACATTGTGTATTGCAGCAAGAAAAGTAACACAAAATAAAAAAGAAAAACAGAAGAAGAAAAAGAAGAGAAAGGAAAGGAAAGAAAAGTTGTAAAACGTAAGCATCTAACTCATTACAAGCCACTATAGAGTGAATTTTTTTTTTGTGTGGTTTATAGACAGTGACCGTATGTGTATGTTGTTGCAATAAATCATTTAAATCAATCACAACAAACCACACATTAATATGACAATTATCAGAGCCAGATTCATTGCGAAATTGGAGACAGAACTTGTCTGGGTGATTAGATGTCAGACAATTATATCCCCATTCAGACCTTGCAATGTGATTGGCTGAGAGCCTTTCTATGAGTGCCAGTATCACCAAATAAAAACACTCTCTTTAAGTATCAATTGTTAGACCTGTAACTTAGCAACTGCCAACAACTGTTGAAAAGTAACAAAGTTTATTACTAGAAATAAGCTTAGTGATCAGAACTACAGTGAATTACAGCAAAAGACACAACCAGCAATGATAATTACAAAGAAATCCCCATTCTGTTTTTAATGCTCATGTTCTCTTTTAAACACTGCAGTTAAGCAGATGATTTTTATCAAAACATGCTTATATCAACCAAAGGCAGGGTGAAACATATCCATTAGGTGGACGAAACCATTCTTCTTGTTGTCATAAGGCCATTAACCAAAATGAGACAATTTATTGGGAAGTAACTGGACTGCTGGAGGTTTGAGTGCTTCTCTGTTGTTAATCTGCTATGAGCTACTGATGGTGCAGTAAAATGTGTTACACCAATGTGAAACAAGAAGCTAGTCCTCTAGCTCATATGTTAATTTCCAGTTTATAGTTAATAATAAGCTTTATTTAAAAGTGTCACTTTAAATAATTCAATGACATTTTTTCTAATTGTCTAAACTAATATTTTATCATAAACTTGAACAAGTCTATCACATCATTTCCACAGTGAATGTGGTTTCCAATTTTTCTTTGTGACATAATAACTGTGTAATTACACATTAACAATGCAAGTTCTGCTAATGTAGTCAGGATTCTAGTAATACAACTTATGTAACAGCACACATGTATGAGCTGCTGTTTTTACTCATATAAATACACAACTGTATTCTATGTAATAGCATGTTATTACATGAGTATAAACTAAAGTTGAGAAACATGTGTAATGACATAACCTGTTGCACTATATACCATATGTAACAATCACAATATGACCAGGATTTACATTATTGTGGACTCTCAAAAGGAATTTTACCTTAACTGTTGCTTTTGTCAGTTTGCTGCTTATTGATTTTGTTCCATTGATCTCCCACAAACGTCTAGCAAAGTTTATTGACAGTAAAAGCTGTATTTGCAACAAGCGTTCAATGTGCAAGCAGATGGGCTTCAGGCTGCATTATCCGGGTCAGTTTGAAGGGTCAAACTAGAAAAATGTGCTAACGATGTTAAAAGAAATGTGGCATTAATATTTTATCACATTAACACATTATCAATCTGTTCATTTTGACAGTCCTAGTCCAATTACATTCAATGATGCTGGATTTGCTCTTAGTGCCCTTTTTAACAGGGTAATATTCCACATTTTAATCACCAAAGACACTGGCATCCTCTTTATAAGAAAATAGTTACATGATCTTTCTTCTTCTCAATGTGCGTAACTAGCTGAGGTCAAAGCGTGCAAGCATTAAAGTCATGATAAAACCACAGATAAGACTAATTTGAGAATACCTGGAGGGATTTTATTCAATTACTCGCATTTACTGTCATAGCTTTCATCACTGACTTGTGCTGCACAAGAGAATACACTCAATTCAGGCCAGAATGTCACAGGCAGTGGCTAAATTATCACAATTAGGGTCATCAGCATCCCACTCGAGTGGTCAAGTGGAATGAAATCAAGGCATTAGGTCCCACAGCTTCCAGCTTGGTTACACACACACACGCTGAATGAAACCATTAGTATCCAGCTTAGGCACTTTCACAATCACTCTTGGCACTTATTAATTAGGCTTGAGATTTCAGAGCATATTCTGCATTTATTGCTGGCCAGGCACGTAGGCGTCAGAAGGAGGGGGGGGAGTTCTGTCACAAGCAATACTACAGTGCACAGCAATTGTCAGGCACAATTACTCCCTGTTAGAAAGGGCCAGACTTTTAAGCCTGCCATGGTGATTCAGATAGCCCAGGGGTCCAGCAGTGTCTATAGTGGACACGAAGGCCTGCAGTCCAGCCACAGCTAGATGATGTTCACTGCTCTGCCAGACTCAAAATGACACATGGTCCATGGCTGGAAATGCATGCTGGAGTAACTAGGACAGGCAGGACCATGATGTCTGTTCATGGGCTAGAGATATGGCTGAAGACCCAGAGTGTCCCTTGGCATTCTTCACGGTTGTTGAAGACTGACACATTTAACCCTTTAAACCTTCAGTTTAAAACACTTCAGTTCCTCATTCTAACAACTATATGACTTACATATGTTCATCAACTTTTTGACGCTAAAAAAAGTTGACAGACACAGGCCAGAAGGAAAAGGCAAAAACCAATCACATTGGCAATGTGTGATTAAGAGGCCCATCTCCTGTACGCACATTGTGTCTCCACCAATCACATTGATGATGTGTACCGAAGTGTACCGAAATGCATTATGAATTACTACATTATTTTTTTATCAAATTTATTGTTGAGGACAGTCTAGCAAATGCTAAATGTTGGTGGGGATGCGCAATTCTACACACTTGCATTATTGGGTCTTTCTCTCTTTTTCAAAGAAGCTCTCCAGCGATGTGTTTATTACTCACGTTGGCAGGATTCACTTATTGCATGAAACAAACGTGGGACAGAGATGCACAGAGATGTGGCCTGTTACAAAATGATCCAATATATATATATTGGATCAAATACTTTGCCTCATTTGCTGAAATAACTACTTTTTTGAGAGTTTTTACACTAGCTACTGTAAGAATAGTGATTGTTGTTTAGCCCCTAAAAGCTTCAGTGAGGTCAGGGACTGGTGTTGGTTTATTAGTTTTGGATTACCACTCGAGCTCACCTGAAAAACACTGAAAAATGTTTTATCTTTACACAGATTGCACAGTGCTCCATAGCCCATTGTTGGGTGATGTTATACTCTCCTAGCCTTGGAATATGACTGGGTGACCTTAGGCTCTTGTGCAGATGCTCCAGAGTGTACAGGTTCAATGTATCTTTTCTATGTAGATTGTACAAGATGAATGTGCACATTGGACTTGTATCAACACAAGTGCACCTCACTGATTCCAGGGGGTGTCTGGATACTTTTGGAAATATCATTTCATGACCATTTGTGACTATATGTCACCTCATCACACAAAGTGAACCACAACAAAGAATGACCTGCATTTAACCCAACACACGTGGAGCAGGACATTACCTTGCTGAACAGTACTGGGACCCTGTTTAAAAGTGTAAGGTTGTAACCACTTGGCAATCACTGTGGAATAATTGAATACTTGAATAATAACCCTTCATATACTTATTTCAGGAGCCTGACAGTTTTCTTTGGATTCTTTGGAGTTTTATGCCACATTTGCTTCCCTAAAGATCTGTGCAACTGTGTCACTGAAAGTTTCTTGATAGAACCAACATTGGTTCGTCTATGGCATTGCTCCAAACAACCTTTATCACCATCCTTATTTCTACAGTTCAGTTACTGAAGGGTTATATAAAGAATTCATAAATTAATTAAATACAAATGATGGTACTCATTTGAGAATATTTAACAAGACATGCAGATATGCTATATATATATATATATCTTCCTGATATTGTTTTGCATGCTCTTCAAACAAAGTCCTCTTGACCCAATTACCAGCCATGCAGACTTCCCATTCTTTGTAATCCAGGTTATTATCCATTCTGAGAATTTTTGATTTGCTTTGTTTTGATACCTTTTTCTTCCACCCATGGGACCACACTGAAGAAGGAGGAGGTTCTTACACACTGTTTTCTTTTTGCATTCAAACCGTGTGCTGTTCCTCTAGAGGCAAAGAGGAGTTCAAAAAAGTAAAAAAAAAAAAAAAAGGAAAAAGGAAACTCTGATAACGCACAGTGATAAATCCATGATCAAACTAACATCACAGACACATCAGAGGAAGTAAAAAAAAAGGTGATGTTTAAGAGCACAGTTTTGACACAGACTTTACTGTTTGTTGAGTGTCATTGCACTATTTGGAGTGTGACCAGGCTTATAAAGATGCCCCATGTGTAGAGCGGTGCAGTAGTAATGTCACTTGTGCATTTCCTTGGCAGAATAAAGAGTCTATGTCTTTGTGTGTATAGTTGTAAGTACCATAAACGCAAGTGAGCTTTTTAGGGCTCAGTCAGCACAACCATTTTGGAGGGGTTAAGGGGGTGCCATCATATTGTTGAAAATAGGCAGAAAAGAGCAATTGTATTTAATTCTTGACTAAGAAGATTGTATTGAACTCCCTGTAACTCGCACATCAGTATTGTCATGTCTGAATTTATGCTTGATTGTTT
>JBBIGC010000001.1:48182341-48200850 GCA_037576955.1 Lepidarchus adonis
TCTCTCTCTCTCTCTCTCTCTCTCTCTCTCTCTCTCTCTCTCTCTCTCTCTCTCTCTCTCTCTCTCTCTCACAGTGATTATTTCAGCGGTCTGACTGTGCCTGAACAGTGAAGAATATGCAAATAATAATAATAGTAATAATAAAAATAATTACAAATATCACTATCACTACAACTACTACTACTATTATTACTACTTATACTACTACTACCACTACTACTATTACTGATATTATTACTGTTTATACAACTACTACTACTACTACTACTACTACCACTACCACTTTTAGTGCTATTATTATTACTACTACTACTACCACCATTACTAGTACTACAACTACAACTGTTATTACTACTTCTACTACCCCATCCACTACTACATTTGCTTATATTTTTTATTACTACTGCTACTACTACCACTATTACTATTACTACTACTATTACTACTACTACTACTACTACTATTACTACTACTATTACTACTACCACTACTAATATTGCTTATATTATTACTACTATTACTACCAGTGGTCAGTGAGTGGATGTAGAAGGAAGGAGTTTATAATAAAGTGGCCAGATAGGGAGGGGTGTTTTTATAAGGGGAATGAAAATGTGTATGTGCAACTTCACAAAACAACAAAGTTATTGAAGGTATCAACTGGACTGATTCTTCCCTGATATGTTTCCTGTATTGACGGCATTTGTCCAAGCAATTTTTCAAAGACCAAAAAATGATTCTGAAACTACAAGTTCTTATAGAAAAAATTATAAGTCTCTGTGCTGTAGGGCTATAATTGGATATTGATGGCAAACAATCCTCTCAGTTTCACCCTTTTCCACTTGGACAAACCTGTAAAACTCACGACAACCTAATTATAACCCCTGCTGAGGAGGTTGGACCGAAGCAACATTTCAACACAATTTCAACTTCTTATCTTCTGCAAACTTTAGGAGACATGGTGGTGATACTAATGATGCCTGACCTATTATAAATATAGGGAACTAAAAACTTTAAATGCTATAGATATGTGAAATCATGGCTGCGCTTTATATATTTAGCCTATCAATTATTGTTAATTTTAAGTTTTAAGGCGGGCAATTTTTATATTCACTAAAACTAATACGTACATGCAAGGCATGGCAAAGCAAGTTTAATTACAGTATATAGCACATTATCATACGCAAGGTCATTAGATGTGCTTTACAAGGATAAACAGAATATGTTAAGAAAATAGAGAAGCATTAAAACAAGCATAGAGAATAGAATTAAAATATATTAATGAATTAATTAATTAATACGCATAAAAGAAAAGCAATATTACAATGTATTTTGGATATGTTGTAACTATCTGATGGTCTTTTTGGAGATGCTTAGGAAAAAAGAGTTGTAATAATCAACCCTGCAAGATATGAAGACACATACTGAATAAGTTTCTCTGAATCGACAGAAAATCTCTTATCTTAGCTATGTTTCTGAGATGTACAAATGCTACTTTAGTTACAGATTTGACATGATAACTGAAGTTGAGTTCAACATCTATGACTATACCATGATTTTTGGCATGGGTTGTGTTCTTTAAATCTCTAGATTCCAGATGTTGTAAGTTGTAAACCTTCCTTCTCTGTTCCCAAACAGAATGATCTCTGTCTTATTTTATTTTATTGAAGGAAATTGTGTTGCATCAAGTCATTTGCTTTTTCAATGCACAGACAAAGCATGTCAATAGGACTAAAGTCATTTGGTGAAAGAGCTAGATAGATCTGGTTGTCATCTGCATAGCTATGATAAGCCACTTTGTGATGTTGAAGAATTTGACAGAGAAGGAGCATGTACAAACTGAACAGAAGGGGTCTGAGGATGGATCCTTGGGGAACTTCATAAGGAATGTCGGTTTTCACTGATTTGATTAAGTCAATTAATACAAAATAACTCCTGACTTCTAGGTAAGTTGTGAACCACCTGAGAACTGTACCTGAAATCCCAACCTAACTTTGTAGTCTATCTAGTAATATTTTGTGATCAACAGTGTCAAAGGCTGCACTGAGGTCAAGTAGAACCAACACTGTTATCTTACCTGCATCTGTGTTCAGACAAATGTAATTCAATATTTTTATAAGAGCTGTTTCAGTACTGTGATGCTGACAAAAGCAAGACTGAAAGTCATCAAAGATGCCATTTAGATTTAAATAAGCGATAATATGGTTGTAAGCTACTTTCTCAATAATTTTGCCTATAAAAGGGAGATTAGAAAAAGGCCTATAATTATTAAGAATGGAGGCATCCAGGATTTCCTTTTTTAGGAGAGGCTTGATCACAGTTGTCTTAAATGCTTTTGGAAACCATTTACGAATTGCAAGATCTCAGATGCTATGCAGCTGAAAACACTTTTTTAATGGAGCATAAGCTACTATGTTAACTAGGAACAACTTAAGCCAGCAAATCTTCTGCTTAGACTAACAGTCAGATATTTATCTCTGAAAACATTAATAGAGGGACAAAAAAGCTCTTTTCACAAACATATATAAAAGATTAGTAGATTACATTGAAATTTGTGATTTGTTTATGTATTCGACAATCAAAAGAAAAAATAAAACATTTTTTGACTGATTTACTTTTTGACACATCTTTGACTGACTTTACAGTGCCTATAAAGGTGATAAATCTGAATAAAACCACATGTAAACGTAATAATGTTTTCAACAATTTAAAGATATTTAAAGATACAAATAAATCTTCTAAGAACACACATGCCTGTTTTAGCTGGAATAACTTTTTTTTAAATAATTGCCCCCAGTCTCGGACATCATCTTGATTAAATGATTGACCACTTTTTGTACAATATTCATTTCCTAGCATTAACTGCCCTTTTCAAATCGATTTCAATAGAGTTACAATCTGGGCTTTAACTAAGCCATTTCATAACTCTCCATTTCTTCTTTGTTAACCATTCCTTGGTATGCTAATCATTGTCCTAATGAAAGGACCACCTTCAGTTAAGCTTTAGCTTTTGGACAGACAGACGCATTTTATTATAAGTCAATCATTAATGACAGTTCAATGACAAACACCAAAAAGTAACATTTCCACCACCATGTTTTACAAGTTTTATAGGTTTCTTCTCCTGAAATGCTGTATGTTGTCCATACCACAAGTGTGCTATTACTGTGGGCAACTCTATATTGATGTGGTCTGTCATCCACCCAGACCACTTTATTCCTAAAGGCGTGGTCATTGTTTGGTCTAGTGATTATTTAGATACCAAAGTCTTTTTTTCCTGGTATACCTCACAAGCATGTCAAATTTGCACACATATTTTTCTTTTTCTGCATGACAAATGTACTTTGAAACCAGATATACCTGCAGATTCTGGGTTGAAATTTGAAACTTTTGTCTGAATATTAAAAGTTGAATTTGCTGGAGTAGCCAGTCCTGGACAAACTAACAGTCATCTTAAATCTTTTTTACTTGTACATGACTTTGGTTAATAATTGAATTTAGAGACCTATTTAAATACCCTGCCAGACTTATAGGCATCTACAACCTTTTACCTGAAGCCCTTAAAGAGTTCTTTAGATCTTGGCACCACCTTGGCTTATTAGCAAAGACAGCACACACACATACGTATCTGTAGGATAAAAGTTGGCTTGATGAAATAAATGGAAAAATCTGCTTTTTCAATGCGATGCTCTTATTAAGATTTAGATTATATTGTATTTATTTTTTTATATTTTATTGACCATTGTCCATTTATACACACCCACACACATACATATATCTATTTTTAAATTATAAATAGTATAGACATATAATTTTATATGTACATACTTATATACACTTACATATATTTGTTAATATTTATCTTATATTTATAAATATAAATCCATATCGCATATTCAAATTGTAGAATGTTAATTATTGTAGATTATTGTATATTATATTTGTTTAGTATTTGTTTAGTATTTTCTTTCATTGTATCTTTACATATGGTTGTTGTTTTATGTTGTTGTGCTTGAGAGACACCATCGGCCGGAATCAAATTCCTTGTAGGTGTTTAGTCACATACTTGGCCAATAAACGTGATTCTGATTCTGATTATTAGGGCTGTACACTGTGTAATACATAAATACATGTAAAGTACACTGAGAAACAGTTAACTGTCATTTTAGGTTAAATGGTTACTAGCATTCAATAACCTTTACCAACCTAGCAACAGTTGGCATATGAGAACCAATTTTGTGGGTGTGAGCGTGTCTGGGCATTGCTAACTTATCACAGGAAGTAATATTGTCTATTTATGTCTAACAGCTATAATGAGTAATACTATGCATTTTTTCTCTGCACATTTAGGACTAATAACACCCATGTAAGTGCTGGACTGCTGCCATGGCCTCCAGTGGTCAGGAAAACAAGTATTTGTGCTGGTTAAAACATGACAGTTTGTCTATTTCCTGTGGCAGAATCCTCTTCTTCCCTTTTCTGAACTGAGTAGTGATCAGTGACCCCAGCTCCGCTGGCACTGCCCCGGCTCATCCTGTGCCCGGTGTTATGAAGGATATTTCTGACCAGAGAACAGGTGGACACCAGCCAGGGGAGACAGTTCAGCCAGCTTGCCCACAAACAGGGGTCAGGCTGGGCCACACGTCACATAAATCAATCTGACATGTTCACTCAGGCCTGTACAGGCCCAGGCCCTAGCCCCATGCCCACTGAGCTACTGGCTGTGGTGCTATTTTGATGCATGGTTCAGGGGTGCATTTGGAATGGGTCAGCTGACTTTGTTCCAGGGCTTGGCTGGAAAGTCTTCAGGTGCCTTCTGGTTTCACACACCCTATGCCAGGGGTTCAGCTCTACTGCGGAGAACTTGGGTTCCTGGTGGGGAACAGAATGAGTGTGCAACGGTATGTGCAAATGCAGACAGTTTGTCAGCTGATGCCCTACTCTCACTGTAACTCTATAGAGTTATGAAATCAAGCAGTAAAAACGTCAGCGTTCTCATGCTGCGTCTTTCTCAAATTATTGCTGTGATCAGTCAGAGAATGCAATTTCTTTACCAGACATTTTGGGTCTTATTCATTAACTTTTACACAAGCTTAGAATGGAGGCTATTGAAAACAAGTAGAAATTTCCAGTAGAAATAGGCTGTACGTGCGCCTAGCTGCCGGTCGCCACCAATGTTTGTAATATTTTGTTTTTAAACGTTTATTCTCTCAGTGTTTGTCTTTTCAAACTCTGCATTTTTTTGGAAATGGCGGTCAATAAGAGACGGAATATTAATAAAAGATATACAGTAGCTACATTTTACAAGGGGTGACAATAACTCTGGAGGCCACTGTATATAAAGTATATTGAATTTCAAGAAAACTTGGGACATTTTGTAAAAGGCCAAACATTGTCTGAAGTAGCCATGAACTGCCTGGGAAAAGGCCAGTATACACCTCAGCATCAATCGTACCTTCTCACACACAAAAGTCACTCATGCCATGTCATAACAGATGTTGGGTTTTGCACATTTCACTGTCTAGATGGTCCATGTTATCATTGAATTGATGTATGGCTTTGCGTAATAGAGTTTTCAGGTTATTGATGCAGCAGCAGATTGTGTACACAGAGTCCATGTCGCTATATTTATCACAGTAGCATGACAGGTTCTCATGCAGGTTGCATACATTCTGTAGTGGTTTCTAGCTTTGCACTACATGGACTGAGATTTTTCCAGATTCCCTTAATCTTTTCACATTATTATGTACTGTAGATGGTAAAAAAAAAAACTCATTGCAGTCTTGCAGTCTTGGTCTTTGCACTGGTTCTTTGTAATCTTGCAGTGAGAAATTTTCTTATCAAGTTTGATACAAAGAGGTGAGTCAAAGCCATCTTTGCTTGCAGAGACCGAGAGGGATCCTTTTATACCCAGTCATAAAATCCTTCACTTGTTACAGGTTCATCTACTTATTAAATGTCAGAAAATGGTGTCATTAAATATTCCATAAACCCTTCCCTCCTATTAATATTAAATTATTTGTCAAATAAGTCTTAAGAGAAATTGCTAATTAAATTTTTTCTACTTTCCTAAAAATTCAATATATAGGCTTTGAATATTTACAAGCTTTGAACCTAAACCTGGATACAAATGCAGATTGTGTCATTGGATTCAACTTCTATGAGGTATGATAGCATGTTTGTTATTTTAATTTCTGCTAAGTAAAAAGGCTGGTTTTGTCCTGGGTGTCAGGTGGAGAACCTGGTGGAGGTGTCTGAGAGGATAATGCTATAAAAGCTTCTCTGTATCATGGACAACCCCTTTCACCCCATGCACGCCTCCATGATGGGCCTTCGGAGCAAACGTAGCAAAAGACTCATCATCACTAAATGCAGAAACGAACGCCACAGGAAATCCTTTCTACCTATGGCTTTCAAACTGTACAACTGTTCCTCACTCTGAATGTGATTTCTCTTAGGACTAATATCAATGTTATTTGTTTTCATTCAGATCATGCAATATTACTGTTATGGAATGGTTGTTTTCATCCCTCATTATCATTCTTCATTACACAACACTATGTCACTTTCTTACAATCACCTGTACTGATAGTCAGGTTTTTACTATTAGTATAACTTTTATATTATTATTATTATTGATTTTATTTTATTTTATTATTTTTTTAAATATACTTTATTTATTCTATTTTTTACTTTATTTTATTTTATTTACCTGACATATTTATATTGTTATTTAGTTTTAGCTATTTAATACTATACTTGCACTTTACAATATAATCTATACAATATACTACTGTAGACTATAATTCTTATGGTATAGTACAGTATATATTATTCCTCTGTTTTCTGTTTCTTTGCTGCATTGAGCATGTTGATGATAAAAAAAAAAGTCCTTCAGGATTAATAAAGTTCTACTTATCCTATCTTATCTTAGTAGTGGCAGGACAGTTTGGTATCCTATGCCTTCATAACATGCGAAATGTTTATGCACAATGATTGCCTCATATACTCTATAACTAAAAATCTAAATATTTTGAATGTCTTGTGTTAAACAAGGCTCTCAATACAATACAATACATTTAATACAATGCACTCTAAATAATCTAGCATATTGCTATTTTTTCATAAATGATTTAGCTTACACAGCAAATACGAACATTAAAAACAAATATGCTTAGATTTCAAATAATGCAAGCAAAACAAGTTGGAATGTAGCTGTTTCAGCTTCACTACTTCATAAATTCCAAAAATATGCTTTGACTTGTACACTAATTAGGTAACATTATGTTCATTGTAACAGCGACTGCAGCGTTCACAGCAACAAAATTAAAAAATAAAATAAAAATACAAGTACAGAAAACACTTAAACCTGTGTGCAGCTTATATGACTAAGAGTTGTACAAGTGTGTCTTTGTCTGTGGGGTCATGGACAAAAAAAAGTCAAGTACAGCTCATACTCAGCCATACTCTAGTGCTTGAGAACTAATGTAGTAGGTTCTGATTAGGCTTCTACAACTTGAATGATTTAACTTCTTTTGGATAAAACTGAGCAGTTACTCGGGAAATACACATGTTAACATCTGGCTATTACCTTTGAGCCATGAATGTGTATCTTCTAGAAAAATCTTTGAAAATTTAGACATAAAAAACCCACTTGATACACCTATTTTATCATAATTTTTGTTTTCAAGCTTTCGAAAGTCACACAGTCTTTGCAGTAGCATTACAATTAAATAACAGAATAAAAACAGGACTATCTCCAAAGCAGGAAAATTAGAAATGAGAAAGTCTGCATGTCAAGATAATGTCACATTTGGTCAAAATTCTTATGGGCATTCAACTACACTTTTTAGTAATCTTATTTAAGTTTTCATTAAAGCTTTTCATATTTTTCCCTCAAACAAATCACTTATGCTTCTGCTAATCTCAAGTGTGGATGAAAGGACTTAATTCCCTCTAAATTATTTAACTTAGTGTCTCTGAAATACACCCTCGTTAAGTTAATTTTTTTAGCCAAAAAAATACAGATAGGATATGTTACTTATGCAAAGTTGATTCGCCACCTGGGACTGTTGTAAGAAACAGAAATAAGTTCCATGAAAGAAAATTGCCCATTGAACTTTGGAGCAGAATTAAAAGTCATTGTAATTTCCCAAACCTTAGTCATGGCAGCCCAGTTATGTGTTAAAAGATGATAGAATACTCATTTCCCCAATGGCTCTTAACTGTAACAATAGGCAATCATACTGCCAAAAAGAAAATACATTAACTTTTCCTTTCTTAGAGGTTTCCAAAGGCCACGTGTGCCATACTCATCAGCTGTTATTAATGGAGAATTAAAAATCAGTTTACATTTTAAAAATGCTTACTGTGATCCTGTTTAAAATATTTGCAATGGAAATTTTGAGGACACTTCCTTTATCTTCAAGGTGAGTTCAGATGTACTATCCTGGATCTTTTTTTTTTTTTTCTTGGCAACTTGGATAGAGTCCAAGAAAAGCCTGAAAAGAACCCTATTTTGGAAATGGATCAGGGACGGCCATTACAAGGGGATCGATTCAGATGCTGAGAAAATCCACAGCTAACAGAGTCATTTTAAATATTTCAGTGAACCTTTCCTACCACAGAACCCACAATCTTGATGAAAAATGTAACATCCGTAGAACATAAGTAATACAATGCAACTATTAAAATACACTCCTTTTAAAAATGCCTTTTTAATAAATTGTATTTGATCATTTTAAGGCTAATACAAAAAGGCTATTTCTACTTTTTACTTTTTTTATGTCTACAGATGAATAGTACATTAAACAAGTTATTTTCCATATTGAAAATGTAAAAGCACCCCAAATTAATACATAAAATATAATACAAAATCATATTCTGAAACATTTATTTAATGTAAGATAATAGCAGTCATTTATTTTCAAATAATTTTACAGAAGTCAGGATAGCCTACATGAGTAGATTCCATACTGTGTGTAAAGACATTTAAGAGAACCAAATGTGTTTCTTCTGTGGCATCCATTGTTGGCTCCTGTAGGCAAAATATATACACAAAAAAGAATATATTTCATTGGCATTGCATTGTACATCTGTATGTTATGTCAAAAAGTTGCTTGTGTAGTGATATTACAGGCTGAAAACTGCTCCTTTTTGAGAGCACACTAGTTTACCTTGTGGTAGGCAGATTTCAATATGTATGCACAGTTCTGCCAATTTAAAGCCTGCGCCACTTCCCCGGGATGTGAGATCCAAGATTATCCTGGGGGCATTCAATTCCATGTCACTGACCTTACTCTGGCCCGTGAACGAGAGAGGCCTCATGCCATTAGCGCGGAGGAAAGGCTTTTAAACGAAATCTAATCTCGTCTGCATCTGATCTGTCCACTTCAGAGCGGGGGAACCTGGCCTGGATGTAACAGCAAACATCCTCTACCGCTGTATCCTTTTCTTCATCGTTCAATATCCTCCCCCAATGAAAGAGCCATTTCTGTAACAAACTCCCTGCAACAGGTATGACTGGCGGCTGTAATTTCACTCAGAACAGTTGCCCTCCTAACCCAATGTACAGCATCACTCCACTGTACCCTTACACATGCCAGGGCTTTACACCGGCGCCAATGTTTTAGAGCCTGTCTCTGTATTACCAGCAGTTTTCTTTTTGTATTTTGGGTAATTGTGGGTATAGTTTTGTATCTCCATGACCGCCTGTGGGTGCGCTCTATCACTTGTGGCCATTTCTCATTCAATCACACTGGAAAACATATAAGGCTCAGCATTACAAAATGTTGATTGGGTAATTTTGATTATTTTATGGTGATATAAGACAGCCAGTCTCATATATCATTGCTGAATTGTAACCCTGTTTGTTATTTAGTGTTTAAACATGTCACTTGCACTAAACAAGATATGAACATTCATTATTATATTAATCTTAATTGTCAAAAAGACCAAATTTATAATGGGCCAAAAGATATGGCCTAGCATTATGAATTGTCCTTTAGAAGTGAATGGACTAGAAGAAAAGATACAAATGTTTAAACTAATAAAAACATGCCCATTTGAAAATGACCCAATAGAAATAGTCCAAAATTATGACTGAATCAATAGTACATTTTCAATGGAGCAATAGAAGTGGTCCAGAATTACAACAAGACCAACACAAATAGCACAATACTTTGAATGGACTGATAGTGATAATTAAAATGTTTTGATGGAATAATCAAAATATTCCAGAATTATGGCTGGATGAATAGAAATGGCTCAATACTTTGAATGAATCGATACTGATGGTCCAAATGTTTCAATGGCACAAATGAAATTATGAATGAAACAATAGAAACTGTCCAATAGTAATAATTATGTAAAAAAAAAAAATATTAAGGAATATTTTTAAATATTTTGATTATAAAAAAAATTATAGCAACCTATGCAGTGTAATAAAATACTAAGTGTACAAAACACAATGAAATATACTTATAAATACAGTGTACATAAATACTAAGAATAAAATCACTATAAATAAATGATTGAGTGGACAGGTGTAGACTCCTTGGAAAATGTTTCCTTAATCTGCTTATTAAATTGTAATATTCTGGTGTTATCAATCAGGACAGATCCTGATCAACAGATGAAAAAGAGGGACGAGAGAGAGACAGAGAGAGAGAGAGATCTACAGTAGGATATTTGTATTACTCAGTTCATTTTAGTTAAGCTTGTTCAAATGCTTTGACTACAGTGTGTTGCAATAGATCTGTTTTGGCTTTTTACTGTAAGGCAGTTGCTATGATCAGAACTAGATAATTCATTCCCTTTGCCTTTTCTTATCATCCTCTGTTTCAGCCCGGTTATTTCGGGAGTAATCTGCACTGCTGGCTCGTTGTCCTGCACCTCCACCTCCACCCAGAGCCCCTCATTTACAAACCATTACTCAGTTCTGCTCAGATGAAGCACATCCCTATATTCTTTAAGGCCTGGTTAAACTTAATCATTAGGTTAACAAGCTCCCTTCCTTCTAAATGATGATCCCCTGAATTCGGGGGGATTTGTTCTGGAAGGTGAAGCAATAACTGTGTGGGCACAAACGACAAGGGCCTTCTGAATTAGCAGAGAATAATCATCAAAAATTGCCTTTGCATATTCAGTCACTTTGAAGAGCGCAAAAGTAAACAAATGCATGCACGCAAACATGAAGAGTGATAGAGAGCGAGAGCGGGAGAATGAGGGAGTGAAAGAGAGAAAGAGGAAGAGCCTGAAACTTTTAAATGAACATTACAGCTCATCAAATTTCTTATCAAGGAAATAATCAAACAGTTATCAAAACATCAAAACAGAATATCTAAACGATCTGAACTCTGACTATAGCACAAAGACACTTACTTTCAGATCCCACCGTCCAATCCACAGTTTTTGCCCATTTTACTCCTTGAAAAAAAAAGATTTTTTTTCTCTAATGTTTTGTATACTTTAGTAATATCGTACCTATAAAGGTCTTTCTGCCCTTCTTGTATGACCTGCATTAAAATGCATGTTTAAGCTAATTAATGACAATAGCTGAAGAGGCAATTAAATGGCACTGTTTTCGCGTGTCAATGGCACTTGAACACACTTCATTAGCTTTGATGTGTGAGGATGTGCATGGATTCCAAGAGCTGTCAATCCACATCTGCTCACATGAAGACCAGAATTTAGCAAAGCAGCCTTCAAATTAACACTCTCTGTGTACTTCATACACATGCTATTTCACCATTAACATTCACAGTCTGTAAGAAGTGGTACACTTTTACCAGTCAGGAGTTCCTCAGGGTTTAAACTGCACAACATGGACCAGTTCTCCAAAACCAGCATTAGATATCTGGTAGACATTCTAAACCAGCGGTCCCCAACCTTTTTTGCTCCAGATATCATGATGCCCAATACACCACATTGCAGCCACTTAATATAATATATAATAATATATATATTATATAATAATATATATATATGTTGCTATATAGCAATTAATGAATTAAAATAGTTATTATAGTTTTTGCTCACCAAATTACAGATGATAAAACTAGTACCAAGTAATGATGTGATTCAAACCCCCCACCCCACACACAAACACATTTGTTTAATCTCAAATTAAACAAACCCTAACCCTAACCCTAACCTTATTTAATGTAATTTGTAAACTAAAATACTAGTTCTAGTATTCAAATAGTGCAGAATGTACAAAATATGTAATATAATATGTATAATATGCATAATGTATGAGGGACGTTCAAAAAGTTTGAGCACTTTTTTGCATTATTTATTTTAAAACTAATTACATCATTTTTCTACATAGACACCTTCCTTTATGATGCAATTTTGAGTGTTGTACCAATGTTTTAATGCTATCACCAAAATCTGTTTTTGATTGGGCACATTGCTTTCACATGCAGTCGTGACCTAGTGGTTAGGACCTTGCCTTGTTCATGTCCCAACCCGGGCACCATTGAGGGACCCCTGAGCAAGGTACCATCCTGCTACACTGCTGCCCGCTGTTCTTATCTGCCCGCTGCTCCATGTGTGATGGGTTAAATGCAGAGATCACATTGTGTTGAGGTGCACTGTGTGATGGTGTGTTCACAACGACAAATAGTCACTTTCACTTCACATCATCATCACATGAAAATCATTCCCTTAAATCTTCTTTGGACGGTGGAAAAGATGGAATTCAGATGGTGCTTAATCCAGCACAACATGCTCAGATATGACCAGCTACTACTTCTCCTGCTTTCACTGTTTCCAGTGAAAATATAAAAGCGCAGATACTTTTTGAATGTACAGCGGGAGAATAAGTATTTGACACATCAGCATTTTTATCAGTAAGGGTATTTCTAAGTGGAATATTGACAAAAAATGTGTACCACATGTCAATATCAACTCAAGTATTTAATTCATGCAAAGACAACTAAACATTTAAGTCCATACATTTAGTTATGTATAATAAAGTGAAAAGACACAGGGAAAAAGTATTGAACACATGAAGATAACAAGGTGCAAAATGGCATAGAAAGCTAGGAGATCACCCGATATCTGTCAGTATTGAGAGAGAAACCCTGCCCCTTATCAGTACTAATTGATATCAGTTGCATTAGTCCTAATTGATGGCCTATAAAGGCTTCTCATTTCCTAAGAGGCACACAGAAAAGACTTCATGATGGGTAAAAGCAACAAACTCTCCCAAGTTCTTCATAATCTTATTGTTGAAAAGCATTCTGATGGGAATGGCTGTAGGCGCATTTTCAGAATGCTGAATGTTCCTGTGAGCACTGTGGGGGCCATTATCCAGAAATGGAAACAGCATCAGTTCACCACAAACCAGCAACAATCAGGTGTTCCACATAAGATTCCTGTCCGAGGAGTCCAAAGACTAATTAGGAGATTTCTTTAAGAGCCAAGATGCACTCTGGCAGAACTTCAGAAAGACCATGCATCAGCAGGTACTGTTGCTTTAAAGTGCCATTTCAATTACTATTGAAATTTGACATTGACACGTGGTGCAAATTTTGTCAATAACCCTTACTGATAAAAATGCTATTACTAATACAGATTATTCATATGAAAATAGTGTTGGCTGATTAATATAGAATCTGGCTGTTGTGAGGTGCTCAGGTGTGTATCCTGACATAAAAATACCACAAACATGCCATGACAGATGTCTCTTAATATGACAGTATTGTGTTAACATTGTAGTTAATTATCAGGACAAATACAACAACATATGATGTCATGACTTTAAATTAGCATGTGATTTAAATTGTTAAGCATTGCAGGATGGTAACATGACATTAATATATTTATCCACCTAAAATGTCAAACCAATTCTGGACATGATATTCCATGATATGTTTAAATACGCTACATGTGGAAAAGGATTTAAATGAAGGCTTTCAGTGTTACATTTCAATTATAACGCTATTGATTATTACTGAAAAAGCAGTTTTCTGTGTTGTGATGTAATACATTTGCACCTCCTGCTAACCACTGACACATATACAGCTAGTCCAGTGTTTCCATCCGTAATCCTGAAGGCCTCCTGCTCTACACATTAGTGTTTGCTCTGATCCAAACACAACCGATCCAACTAATCAGTTCATTAACAGCCCCTTTGTGAGCTGAACATCAGAGTCGGGAAAACACTACAGTGTGCAGGGTTGGGAAACAGTGAGCTGGCCTTGTAAGGTCTACCAGTCAGCTACAATTAAATTCCCATATGAAAAAATTGATTATCCAAAAATTCATGCCATATGTGCAAAGTTGGACAGTACAAAAGTATATTTATATGTGTACTGTATTCAAGTTCATTTTTAACTCAAGTCAGTTTTCAGCTGACGTTGTTATAAAGCAGCTTTACTGAATCTGGGTTTGAGCCCCTAAATGGGCCAAAGGCAACAGAGGTGAGGACAAACTTCCTAAACTATAGGACAGGGGTCACCAACCTTTTTGAAACTGAAAGCTACTTCACGGGTACTGAGCCATATGATGGGCTACCAGGTTGATACATGCTTCTTAAATAACAAATTTGCTCAGTTTACCTTTAGTTATATATTATTTTTAATGATTAATGATACTCATGTGAAGACATTGATCATGTTAACGGTTTTATCAACAATGACTTAAAATATAATCTGTGGAACAGATAAAATCAATATTCTACTCTTTATATTGATGTAAGCAATTGTCTACAACTTCTACAACATTTTTGTGTCTGCACATTGTGTCGTCGCCAAAGTCGACCCACAACTGAGAGACTCATGTTTTTCAAAAAATATCTCTTCCTCCCATTCAATCTTTTTTCTGCCATGCTTACTCTCCACAAATGTTCTGACTGTTGAACAACCTAAACTTATCTAAACTTCATGTATAATAAACGTGTTTTAAATGCTTTTTTCACCATGTTGGTGACCCCTGATGTAGGAAAAACACTGGATAGTAATAATAGACAAAGAATATAAATAAATAAATAAATAAATAAAAGTTATAATAATTTCAGTTTAAAGAGGCTTTGGCAGTTTCCTGTGTACAGATGGGCCTCATTGATTTATGATCAGTTTGGTGGAGCGTGGTTCTCTCCGTATGGGCCCTCCTCAATAGGAGTGAGTGGGTTCCATCGTATCAGGATTGGTCTGTATCAGCACAGTGCAAGCAGCAGTTACAATAAATGTATGACTTTTACTGCACTATATATATGAAAGATGAGTACTGTATATCTTTACAATAATAGTATTATTACGCCCATTTCCATTAAAGGCCAGGTTTGAAAGATAGAAATAGTAATAGACTGAGAACCCCATTAGTAGCCCATCTGTAGTAAAGGCCAATCTGCAATGACCCACCACGCTTTTCGTACCACCTGGGCTCCGCCCTTCTGCAGTGAATCATACTGTAAGTACCTTTTCAAAACTATTTTGTCATCGGATGCTATTGAGAAATGGAGAAAGTCTTAAGGAAATTTCTTTGTGTACATTTAGCCCTTTTGTCTCCATGTTGTTACCTTTTTCCGTTTTTCGCAGTGACCGTCTTCAACTGCATCAGCCGCTCAAAAACTCGCATGGAGCGCAATGTTGTTGGGACCTGGGTTTTATTAGTTCCATTCAGCACAAAATGTCAGTTTCAGCTCTTTCCTGATTCTCTCTGTAACGTTCATGCTCTTTTACTGAGTAAACAAGCTGACGCTAACACAACAACCACTAACTCAGTCTCTTAACTTCCACCAAAACAAACTCTAACCCCACCCCTCTTCTGCCCTTGCTGCCCACCCGTTTTCCGCTCTCCATCAGAAACACCCCTCATCCCATAACAACATTGATCATAACCCACAGGGTGAGGCAGTGTGAGCAATGGAAACAGTCTTTTGATTTAGCTTTCAAACTCAATTCGGTAACAAACGCAAAAGAACATTTAAGAGAAGAAGCTGCACAACATTTTGTGCCTGTAAATACCATCACCGTTCCGTCTCCATTAAACGCCAGGTCGTCTGAATAATTTTTTAAATAAACACCTGGGATACTAGTGGAAGATATATGGTAATATACTTTTGACCCCAGTACATGACATTTGAAGTCAGCAGGCTTATTTTCTTTTCTAAAATGTCCTACACCATACTGTGTTCATCTCATGAGCAAAAACAATGTAAACTCCTTCTGCTGGGCAGGTTCAAGATTTGTGCTGCATTAGTCCTGTAGGTTCAGAGTGTGTGCACTTACTAAACTTGCTGGTTGTAATGATGACTACTACTAAAGACACCAGTTCCTCACCAGTGAATGCATCTAAAGCTGATATTTAAAATGTATGACATGAAAACAAATGAAAGTGACATTGCCATTGCGACCACAACAAAATGTGACATCTGCATTTAACCCATCAACATGTATCAAACCACTAGATATGTAAAGGTTTCCATCTGTAAATGATTTTAAATGTTTACTCACAACACAAAATTCACCAGTGCCTTAGATAGTGTGTTTAATTTCCAAAAACATTTTAAACAAAGTAGTCCGTGCTTGTAGAAGGTGCATTTATTGCTATAATTGGGCAAATGGATTTGCCCACCAAGTTATTTTGGAATCAATGTTACATCTCAACTGGTTCCAGTGGGCTTTTTCATGATGTGCTCGCTGTTCACGTATGTGATCACACAGTATTTGCTGCAGTAGAGATAGTGCAGCTTGAAAATTGTGAGTAATATGTTTGTGAATGTGTAAAGAATCTGCTGTTAAAACAGTATGCAAGTGCATCCAGGAACCTGTTAATGAGTAGGGATCCAAACAAAGGGACATAACACTGATCCTATTACTGACACTAACTAATAGTTAGGAGAAGGACAGTGGATTTACACAGAACCCAGTCCCAGTAAGACAAGAGTGGAGTGGTGTGTGTATGGGGAGGTGGTGTTATATAAGAAAATAACAGGGCAATGGTGTTTTTTGTTTGTTTCAACTGTGGATTTATAGGCTTTAAAGCAAATACCACAAGCTTTCTATTCGACAGGAAGAGACTGGAGTTTCTGTTGATGAATTGTGGCATATGACAATAAAACAAAAACATGTACTTTGAATACTTAAGTATATTAAAATGCATCTATTCCAGTACTTTCAATAAAGTATACATTTGACTAAACAACTTTCACTTGTGAACAAGAAGAATCTAATTTACCAGTAGTATCTATACATTTTGAGCACACCCCATCACACAATGTGCACCACAATGCAGCTGTCAGCAGCGCCTGGGTAGCAGTGTAGTGGGACGGTTCCTTGCTCGGTTCCAAAGTGTGCAGTGGTGGCCTATTGGTTGGAACCTTTTCCTCTTGTGAACAGAGGCGCCACTGAGCCTGGGCTGGGACTTGAACCTGTACCCTTCTGTTCATAAGGGCAAGATCCTGGCTACCCCCATTCAAGTTCTATAGTTGTTCACTTTGTCCACTTCCACATACGTATATTATAAACACATTTATGCTTATAATAACAGAAAATGGTTAAAAAGTTATCATGTTTGCGAATTAAGCTAATATAAGATGAGGTAAATGGAGCAGAGTAATATACCCCATCTGATTTACTCCAGGACACTCCTTTACCGACTTCAGCATGATACCACACACACACCATTTAGTTGGTCACCACTGAAAAAACAGAACATTTTATTATTGATTATTTAAACATTGTAATATACAGATGCAAATAAGATACTGTGATACACTACATAGACCAAAAACTGTTATACTGCGTTACTACATTCCTATTACAATAACAGTGTTCTATAGGACAGATGCTGCAATATGTTATAAACCTGACATTATCACATTGTATACTTGTGTTATAAAGTCTTATGCATGTAATCAGGAGTTACCATATGGCTGGATACCTTTCAAGCTCTACCAGACCATGTGATATAGCTTCTGAATGATTCACCCGACGTTTAAGGCCCATAAAAGCCAACCCAAGCTCAAAATCAGCCAGGTGGTCTGTTGTGATCAGTCAGTGCAGGCAAATATGGCCTGAATATAGCTGAATATATGAGGCTGTAAATGTATGTGTATGAGTTAAACACACATAAGCAGGGTTAGCCCAGGACTGTGGTGAATCTAGACCGTCTACTTGCTTATTTCCTCCATGTGTGCAGCTGAACAAACAATAGCACATTTTAATGTGGTACCTTGCCTTCCTGGCATGCATATTCATGATGCGGCGACGGCTGGCAGTGACACGCGGGCGCGGCGGGGATGAGGCGTGCCTGTCGGAGTGTGTCACGTTTCCAGACCAGCGAATTTTTTTGATTAAAGTCCCTTATCCGTTTTATCATGCATATCCTCTCCCTGATTAAAGTGATCTGAGGCTGACACTCACAATGTCAGAGTGAACGGAGGAGCCCTCCTCCACAAACATGCCTGGAATCTCTAATCCCAGCACAGGCACACACACACACACACACACACACACACACACACACACACACACACACACACACACACACACACACACACA